>MU692138.1:0-12822 GCA_026770625.1 Nicotiana glauca
CTCAATTTAACCCCTAATTCCACCCCTAATCAAATGACCCAATTTCAAATTCCAACCCAAACCCACAACCCATTTTCAGAACCGCCCGGTTCCTCTTTTAATCTTGGCCGTTGATCAAAATGATCAACGGCTATGATCTATTCTTTCCTTTTTAATTTCCATACCCCCTAACCCTAATCTATTCTATCAGATACGCCGCCTTTGAACTCTCATATCTCATCTCTCAAACTCTCTCTAGCCCTCCCCGGAACCCTAGCGTTCCCCTACCTTGTTCCACCATGATTTCACTGGCGTCCGTGGCTTCTCAGGCCATGGACAGCCTATACCCACCTCCTATGGATTCTGCATGCCTGTTGTTTGAAGGATCGAGGCTAGACCTTGAGGGTTTTCACTCTGGCCTTCACTGATTCGAAGACTCCGGCCATCTCCGGTGGCTCTTGGTCTTTTGGGCCTGTTTATGACATTATCCGGTTTAGATCGAATATTTTCGAAGCCTTTCTCATTTCTAGGGTTCATCTGGAACCCTAAATATCGAGGTTCTCTCCGATTATTCTAGATCTATTACATGTTTGCACTGTCTCTTAATTTGCTTAAACGTTTTCTCCGATTTTCTTTCAAAAAGCACTTCTTTTCGATTAGGGTTTCTGGAAAGTTCTTAAAATGTTTCTGACTCTTCTTCTTCTCCTTTTCTTGGTGAGAATCAACCCCTGCTATGTTTTTATTTTCTCTTTTCTGATTCGCATGCCTTTTCGTGTGTTCTTATATTTGTTGTATTATGAAGTTGTTCTGGTATGCTCTCACATGCCTATCTCATGTGTTTCTCTACTATGTTTTCCTACTGAGTTCTAGTCCTTTGGTTGCCTTTACCGGACTTTGCTTGGATTCTTTTTATATGTGTTTTATCAACTATTTCTTTAAGTTTACATTACCTGAACTCGTTTAATTTTCAAGCTTTATTGAAACTTGTTTCTAGTACTGGTTCATATGTTCTTTGCTATTGTGCTTGTATGCTTCTCATGAGACTCTGAAAAAGTCTTCGAGCCTATCTCAATGGTTTGCCTCTTCATCTCTGTGTCAAATTCAAATTTAAAAACCCTAAGATTTGGGGGTTTTCTTTGTCTAATTTTGTATTATGTTTGGACAAGGGTTCTACTTTGAAACCTTGAACTCTTAGACTCACTTCGAGTTTATGAATTGAATTTGAACCTTTTTTTGCGTTTGTGATTTTGAAACCCTCTTGCTTGACATGCNTGACTCGAGTAAGGTTTTCAATGGGATTCTTTACTGGTTATTTTACTGATTCCCTTTCCTTTTTTTTGCAAATCAAGTACCACTATGTATTTACCCCTATTTGCTTGCCTTGGACGAGATATTTACTTGATCTCCTTCCTTAAATAACTTCTGCCCATTACCGTTTGAATTTGGACTCCTTAATTAAAGGGAGTCTATAGGCTGATTGATTTTAATTGGTACATAGTTCCTTAATTATTACTAAACTATGATTCTTGCCTTATTTGCTACACCAGTTTTCAATTATAAATATCCTGCTCTTTCATTAACACACACACGATTTTTAAAGTCATCAACTCTCTTCTAAAAACTCACACTCTCGCTTCCTGATTGTAATTTGGTTTCTCCAAATCTACTGCTTCTCCCTACTTGTTCTTCTGAACTGAAATGTCCTACTTTTGATTCAAGCATCAAATACAATTTGTTTACTTACAAGCTTCCTTTTTATTGCTTTATAGAGTTCAGTTTAAAAATAAATAAATAAATACTTATGTATTGCTATCTGTTGTTGCAATGAATCCCTATCCCCATTCCCTTTATGTGTTTGGGCTATATTTTAAGACATGTCAACATGCAAAGTTGTTGTCATGGATTAAGACTGGGTCCTTTGGATCCTAGCCTCTTTCAATCTCATATTCCCCTATTCCCTTATGTGTATAGAGTTTAGGTATAGCCTGGCAGCATATGAATTGCTGTCCATGGCTGAACCTGACCTTCAAAAGGTCCTAACTCTCTAATTTTTTAAGCTGACAAGCTGGTCAGGGGTGTGCCAGCAACCCAGTTGCTAGGCATGACCACCAACCTGCCCTGGTTCCCCTCTTATTCCCTCTCATTGCACTTAACTTACTCCTAGTCCTTAAGTCCTGCCCCCCTCTTGTGAGCATTGCTTTGGGAACCTTGAGTTCCCTCCGAACTTGGACACTTGTGAGCTGGCAGTTCCAGACTGCACCTTAATCTGTTCTGCAATAACATTTGGGGTGTAAGCACTACCTGGAACTCTTGAAGTTCCTTGGAACTTTGACACATCCCAAATAAGAGAAAGGCTTCGAAAATCGATCCGGGAAGTTGGTTCATCTCATGTTGTTAGATATCGAGTCTGAATTAGGTTCCTTGGATGCAGCTTAAATTTCTGATGTAATTTTATTTTTCTGCTTGATTCATTTGGTCTGTAATAATTTGTAATAACTTATGGGGTTTAGTGAAGAAAGGGGAGGGTAACCATGCATGCAAAAAGGGGTAGATAACCTGTCTATAGGATTTCTAATTTTAGCTTGTCCTTATATAGATACCATGTCTATAGGATTTCTTTAATTTCAGCATGTTCTCATATAGATACCACGTCTATAGGATTTCTAATTTCGGCATGTTCACATATAGATACCATGTCTATAGGATTTCTAATTTCAGCATGTTCTCATATAGATACCATGTCTATAGGATTTCTGCATGTAGAAAATATGCATATAGGTCCTTTCTGATTCTTGTATATCCATTCCTCATTAGGCAAACATGGTTATAGGTCTTAATAACCAAATGCAATTAGATGTCGCATTCGTAATAAAATGAAACACCTAGATATCATGTTGTAGGTTCTCTACATTTTCTTCCATGTCTATAAAAGTGTTTAAATTAATAACGCTAGAAAACATGCATATAGGAACTGTCAATCAATTCTGAATTACCTCACTCGTTTTAAGGTAATGTGTCAGTAATAATGTGTTATCAATTGCAGAACTTGTATTATTCTGTTAAAACTAGCAACTCTTCTGTAACCTGTTTACTTATTTTCTGAAATCAGTAGATATCATGTCTATAAGTTTCACCTGGGCAAGCCTTAGGGTAAAAGCTGTAACTGCATCAATTTTCAATAATTGCAACCAGGCGGACCTAATGCGGATTTCTTGTCTAAAAATATGGGTTGAACAAGTCCGCTTAACGTTTAAGTTTAATTCAGACCTAATTCGTATATGTAAGGCATGGTAAACTACATTTTCGTGATTATGAGGAGGCTTATTTGAGCCTTTAATTGTTATATGTACCCCATAACTGTCCTATGTGTTTTGTTTGACGCATTAGAATTTTTACCTTTCTAAACTCTTGAAAAAGCCCAAAAATTCCTTCCCTTGATAGGATTAGAAGTCCCAAATGCCTCCGGGACTGATAGGATTGGGACGGGTAATAGCATGTTATAGGTAACGATACCATTTCACGTTTAATACCTTAATGGGGTGGGAAAGGGTAGATATAGATATGATGACCACGCGATAACACCACGTGTATAAACGGTTACCGGGTGTTGTGTGGGGTGATCCATATTATGTATAAACCTAGGGCCCCTTCCCTTATTTGTCCATTTTATTTTTGCCAAACTTCAGCTTTTAAACTGCTTTTAACTTGCAGCAACTATGTAAAAATTTCTCTTTTTACTCTTTTATTCAAGATTTTAAAACTGCTTCCCCTATCAAAATTCAGTTTCTTTAATTTCCTTAATCCCTTGCAACCATTATGTGAAAATCCCTCTTTATGTTTGTAATTTTTGCTTGTCTACTTGTTGTTTGCATTTAAAGTCACAAGTGTAGCATGGCCAGGAACCACACTAGTAGATCTTGAGGGGTGCCTAACACCTTCCCCTCGAGATAATTTCTAGCCCTTACCCGAACTCTGGTTTTCAAATTCAAAAAACCTTAGTGTCCTAATGCACTTAATCATTAGGTGGCGACTCTTCAACCTCCAAAAACCCAATTCTCAAACGGGAATAGAGTTGCCCTCCCAAATGTCATAAACCCGATCTCGCTTTAGAGAAAAAGGGGGCGTCGACAGCATGGCGACTCTGCTGGGGAGGATTTTCTGGCTTTTACCACTTCATGTTATATGTGACTTTATTGCTCTTTTTATCTTTTACTACTTTATTTAATGTCTTTATTCGAAACTAACTTGGCTTTTTATTTCTTTTTCTTTACTACTTTCCTTCAATACCATTGTAATTTTTGGGCAATTATTGTAATCATTATGAACGTGAAAATACGTGACAATTTGTTTCATTTTTTGTAATTGCATCTTCGACATCATATTCCACTCGTGCCAAACAAATACCATAGCAGCGCTTGATGAGTGGTTGCGCTCTTCTAATATTATTACCCCCTAATTTTTGGCAAAGGCGTATTTGCGGTAAAACTAGTCGATTAGCGGTGCAGTCGATGGTTCCGTGCCTTTCCCTCTTGAGCTGTCCGCCCAAAGGTACCGGTCTAGCACCCCATAGAAACCTTATTCTGTTTAACTGTTCATGCATCACTGTCAAACCTAGTCAGGTCAGTTATGCTGTCCACATAATGACTTTTTAAGATAACCTTATCCAAAGTCCACTGGGTTCCCCTGGAACCCAAACGGACAACACCATACTCTGTGCATTTATTTGGAGGACTAAATGCTGTTTATGCCAATTATTGATTTAAATAGTCGAGTCCGGCGGGGGTGAGGGACTAACACTTTGTTTTGCAGGAAATGAGGCACGAAATCCCCAGATTCGGCATGGTAACCAATATTCACCCAAGGTTGCTAAGATGGTGGGAGGACCTTCATTCCAGTGACCGGACTCTTGTCCGCAAATATTTGGGAAACTTACCCTCTCTTTTGGAAATTCGGCCGGACGACAAAATCATAGAGGCTGCGACCTTATTCTGGGACAGTGATAGATCAGTATTTCGATTTGGGGACCTTGAAATGACACCATTGCTCGAGGGTATAAGTGGGTTAGCCGGTATTCCTTGGGAGATTCCAGGTTTACTCATGCCAAAAAACCGCAAGGGTAAGGGTTTCTTCAAAATGATGGGGTTGAAGAAAAATTCAGACTTGATTTGTTTGAAGGATTCCTATGTTCCTTTCGACTACCTGTACGAGAGGTACGGTTATAGCAAGTCCTACCGCACCTATCTCGATAAATTCACCCTCATATCATTGGGGCATATCCACAAGAGAGTTTTCGTCTTCATGTTTTGCTTCTTGGGAATGATAGTGTTTCTTATGAAGAAGGCTAGGATCCACACCAGACTAGCCATGGTCGCCAAGACACTAATGGAGGGGATTGAAGGGAAACATTTCATCATAGTGCCCATGATTGTTGCAGAGATCTACCGAGCTTTGGAAAATTGTCAACGAGGGGCCAGTCATTTTGAGGGTTGCAACTTATTACTCCAACTCTGGCTTATAGAACATCTCCAAAAGGGTCGATACCGTCAAGAGCTTCCGCGAAGGCCGTGGAATGATCATATAGCCTTTCACCATCCCAATAGAATGAACTATATGCCTGACATGTTTGCTCGGCCGGGGGATGCTCGAGGATGGGTAGAGTTGTTTGAAAGCTTGAAAGAAGACAAGGTGCAGTGGATGTTCGAATGGTTCCCCACTGGAGAGTTCATCATCCGCTCTCGGGACGCTCCATTTCTTATACTCATTGGTCTGAGGGGGACTTATCCCTATGTCCCTCTCTGAGTCATGAGGCAGGCAGGGAGAAAGCAAGTCGTACCAAAGGTCGAGAAGATGAGTCATTTCAGGACTGACTTCCAAGACGATGATAGCCCATACAAATGTCAAGCTTAACACATGTGGAACAATAAGATCATCCTGGAAAAGGATTCCATAGAGCCTAACAGATATCATGCCGGCTATACCTCATACTATCCAGGTTGGCTAGAAGAAGATCGTGCTGGGTTAGGACAGCCCGGGTCTACTCGAGGTCACAGGGTCATCGACGAAAGGGCTGAGATACAGGTTAAGTACAATCAGTTGCGCAAAAGAATAAGGGAGTGTGAGAGTGAGCATCAGGAGATTCAAGAGGCTAATCAAAAGTTGATCGAGGAATGGAAGGATATGACTATTATAGCCAATAAGCACATAGGGAATTTGGAGCGAGGGTTAGTAGAGCTGGAAGGGAAGTTCATCCGGAGGATCGATAATTGCCAAAACGCCGAGGGAAATGAAGGAGGACATTTGGCTAGGGCTTATCTGATGCTGGGATTGCGTGAGCTGGTGACACTGTTCGATGGAGCCAAAGATTCCGAATCTGGGGAAGGTCGTTATGGGACCAAATAGTTAGGAGTTTCTTTTCTTTTTTCGCTTTGAAATGTAATAAGTCCAATGGCCATTAGTGATATTTTACTTTATGCAATTTTGGTGTCATTTTGGGATTCGTCTTATTTTTATCAATAAAATGAGGCATTTAGCATTATAAGTTCTCCAAATCAACTTGTCACTAGGCCTACCTCAGGCACAACGAGGCACCAAATTTAGGACAAGATTTATATTCTTGTACTATGTGTTTAATATTGTAATATTTTTCTCAGAATCCGTACTAACTTGCTACCTCTTTTTTGTTTTTACTTTTATTTTTTTATTCCCCTCCCCAAAAGGTTAGTTCGTGCATTCTGGCATCGTCATCCTACTCCACAAGATCTAAGGGTCCTCCACCTCCTCCTCCTCCTCCTCCAAGTCCTCTCAAAAGCAAGAACAAAGCAAAAATGGAGAACGTGAACAACATCAGAAAGGACAACTCAGCTGAAAGGGTAGAGGTTCCTCAGGGTGTTCAGGTACCCAAAGAAAGTGCCGCTCAGCTCGAACAAAAGTTACTGAAATTTCAAGAAGAACTAGACCAAGTTAGGAACTTGGCAAGTCTATCATTCTCCCTCACGACTCCAGACATCAACTTTCCCAAAGCTCAACACCCCATACCTCCATAGAATACCCTGAAGCCACAAAAATAACCCGCTACTCATCAAAATTGCAACATATGTCACAACAACGCTCCACTCCTCATCCCAGAACCATCAAGTGATCATCCCCACCACATTTCCATCTATATGGAAACCATGCCATAATACACTCAACCCATTACAAACACACCAGAGTCTAATGACAAAGACTCTCTCATCAAGAACCTGGCAGCCAAGCTCAAGAAATTGACTAGTCGAGTCCAGGGCATTGAAGGAAGCAAAGGCATTGAAGGGCTGAATTATGAGGATCTTTGCATTCAGCTAGACGTTGAACTTCCTGAGGGGTACAAACCTTCCAAGTTCAAAATTTTTGACGGCTCGGGGGATCCTAGAGTCCATCCGAGGACATATTTTGATAAACTGGTCGGCGTAGGAAGAGATGAGAAGATCTGCATGAAACTCTTCATGAGAAGTTTGAAAGGCGATGCGCTATCTTGGTACATTAGCCAAGATCCCAAGAAGTGGACGAGCTATGTTGGAATGGCATTTGATTTCATGGACAGGTTCTTCAATACAGAAAATGCACCAGATATCTTCTACATCCAAAATCTGAAAAAGAAACCCACTGAGACATCCCACGAGTATGCTACTCAACGGAGATCCGAGGCTGCTAAGGTCAGGCCGGCCTTAGAGGAAGAACAAATGAACCGATTTTTCGTCCGAGCTCAGGATCCGCAGTATTATGAGAGGTTAATGTTGATAGAGGGCCAACAATTCTCCGATATCATCAAGCTAGGAGAAAGGATTAAGGAAGGCATTAAGAGCGGTATGGTCACTAATTTCGAGGCACTTCAGGTCACCAACAAAGCCCTACTATCTGGCGGCACATCTAAGAAAAAGGATGTGAGTGCCTTGATGGTCGCACAAAGAACCAAGTCTCCAGTAAAATACCAAGCCTACCCAGTACCCCCTCTCACATACCAGCCTATTCCCAATTACCAAGCACCTCCGCCCTCTTACCAAATTCTATCACCCGCTTACCAACCATCTCCATCCCCCGCATACCAACCTACTTTACCAAAATATTCCCAACCTGCACCCGTCTACCAAGCTTATAACACTCACTACCAATCACCTCATGCCCGCCAAAACTTCCCCAGGCCACGCCCTAACTTTGATCGTAGACCTCCCAAGCAATATACCACCATCGCCGAGCCAATCGACCAATTATATGAGAAACTCAAAGCAGCTGGTTACGTTACCCCTATCCCAGCCGTAACTCCAGAAAACCCTTCCCAGTGGATCAAACCAAACAAGACTTGCGCATACCATTCCGGGATGAAAGGCCATACCATCGACGAGTGTCGCTCGTTGAAAGACAAGATTCAGAACCTAATTGACAACAAGATCATTATAGCAAAGGAGCCCGCTCCTAATGTCTGTAACAACCCTCTGCCTGACCACAAGGGTGGAGGAATCCATATGATCGAGATTGAGGATGATTGGAACCCCAAAGGGTCAATCGGTCTGATAGTTGAAGGAGACGAGCCTAAGAAGCCAATAGTTACCCTCAATCCCATTGTTGTTCAGATTCAACCCTCCGAGGGTGATATGGTAAACGTGTCTTTGCCGCTCGAGTTTGAAGCACCTTCTGCAAAGACGCCAAAACCAATTGAGGTTGAGTTCAGGGCTCTAGAGGTGCCTGCGCCGTTTGAAGTTGCTGTGCTACCCAGGGCACCAATTCCAGTCTCCATGACAGATATAGCCCCGTTCTAGACAAATTCTATACCTTGGGATTACGCCGCTGAGGCTAGAAAGAAGGAAAAGACATATACCGGGGAAGCAATTGCCGCACAGGGCATGACCAGGACAGGCAGGGTGTACACCCCGGAGCATTTAGCTAAGTCCAGCAAGCAGGCCTCCGGGCGGGCTGTTGAAACTGGACCCGATGACCTTTGGAGGAAGGTACAGGCTAAAGATTACTCAATCGTCGAGCAACTGAACAAAACACCAGCACAGATTTCTATTCTGGCTCTTCTACAAAGCTCCGAGGCACATAAAAATGCCTTAATGAAAATACTGAGTGAAGCTTATGTTCCCAGCAACATAACAGGAGGCGAAATGGCAAACATGGTGGGGCAGGTACTGGAAAGCCATAAGATCACTTTCCACGAAGATGAACTACCGCCAGAAGGGCTTGTCCACAACAAAGCATTACACATCACTGCACAATGCGAGGATTACTTTATCCCCAGGATTCTAGTCGACGGGGGATCCAGCCTCAACATTTGCCCATTGGTAACTCTCAGGACATTGTGTAAAGGATTGCACGAGATCAAAGATGGGGCTATCCGTGTCAAAGATTTTGATGGATCTCAGAGGTCCACCATTGGAGAAATTAGCCTATGCCTACAGATGGGACCCAACTGGTTCGATGTTGAGTTCCAAGTCATCGACGTACCAGCATCCTACAACCTGTTACTGGGACGACCTTAGATCCACGCTGCTGGGGCTGTAGTATCAACTTTGCATCAAGATGTAAAATTTGAATGGAATCATCAGGAAGTAATCATTCATGGCGACGGTAGCAACCCCATATACAGTCACCAGGCCATCCCGATGATCGGAGGAAGAAGGAGGATAGGTGGAGAAACATATCATCACATCGAGCGAGTCAACGCCATAGACAAAGACAAGTGGTGGGATAACAAAATCGAGAGCATTCTGAATTGGAGCGGATACAAGCCCGGAAAGGGACTTGGCAAGAATCTCCAGGGCATCACCAAGCCTATCCAGTTGAAGAAGCATGGAACTACTTTTGGCCTGGGTTATGAATACACCTGGAAGGAGTTCAACGACTGGTCGCCACCATGGCGCGGTCCCTACTACCCACTGGAGCATCCTCTACCTCAGTTGGAGCAGACCTTTCAGCCGGCCGACATTATATATGGATCAGAGGAAGACGAGGCACTGGCAGCAATGAAGAACCTATTTCTGGAGGATGACATGGATTGTTGTGTTATCTTCGAGGAGGAAGGGGAGGAAGGCCCTTCCATTCAAGCTGTGAACCAAGGAGAACGCCTCACCAATTGGTCAGTCAGGACCACCAGGGCCCGGAGAACTTCGGGGTAGCAAGGCTAAACGACGCACCATGCATCGCATTTTACTTTTTAGTTGATCTTACTTTTCCGCATTGTCTTTACTTTTGAAAAGAGCTCCGGTGTTTAGAACAGTTATAATTTTAATCAAAAACATTTACCAAGTTTATTTTTATCTCGCTCTTATTACTTTCTCTATCATTTACTTTATTTTTACACAGCATTACTATTACATATCTTGATGATGAACCGACGACTGTAACTTGCAACGAGGCAATGCAACAAACGGACATAGATTCAGAAGAGGACGAAATACCAGAAGAGATTGTCAGGGAGGTCGAGAATTTTGAGAACAGACCTAAGTCTAACTTAGACGAAACTGAGGTCATTAATTTGGGAGACGCAGAAAATGTCAAGGAAACACGTATCAGCGTACACCTGTCACCAACAGAAAAGAAAGAGTATACAGAGTTTCTGAAAGAATATGAGGATATATTCGCCTGGTCGTATGACGATATGACCGGTCTCAGCACATCCATTGTAGCTCACAAGTTGCCGACAGATCCGGCGTGCCCACCGGTCAAACAGAAACTCAGAAAGTTCAAGCCAGACATGAGTTTGAAAATCAAAGAAGAGGTTACCAAGCTGGTCAAAGCCAAGGTTCTCAGAGTGGTAGAGTATCCGACATGGTTAGCCAACATTGTGCCGGTACCAAAGAAGGACGGGAAGGTCAGAGTCTGTGTCGACTACCGGGATCTCAACCGGGCCAATCCTAAAGACGATTTCCCTTTGCCAAACATACACATATTGATTGACAACTGCGCCAAGCATGAGCTGCAGTCATTCGTTGATTGTTTTGCTGGATACCACCAGATATGGATGGATGAAGAAGATGCAGAGAAAACGGCATTCATCACGCCGTGGGGAATGTACTGTTACAAAATGATGCCGTTCGGTTTAAAGAATGCCGGTGCTACCTACATGAGGGCCATGACCACTATCTTTCATGACATGATACATAAAGAAATCGAGGTGTATGTGGACGACGTCATCATCAAATCCAAGAAAGCTGCAGATCACGTGGGAGATTTGAGAAGATTCTTCAACAGGCTGAGGAGATACAACTTAAAACTGAATCCCGCCAAGTGTGCATTCGGGGTTCCCGCTGGAAAATTATTGGGCTTCATTGTGAGTCACCGGGGAATAGAACTGGAACTGTCAAAGGTTAAAGTCATTCAAGACTTTCCACCACCAAAGAGCAAGAAAGACATGATGAGTTTTCTGGGAAGACTCAACTATATCAGCCGGTTCATAGCTCAGTCCACTGTCATTTGTGAACCCATCTTCAAGATGCTAAAGAAAGATGCCGCCACTAAATGAACTGATGATTGTCAAAAGGCTTTTGACAGAATCAAAGAATATTTGTCAACACCACCAGTCTTGGTTCCACCCGAGCCAGAGAGAACCCTATTGCTTTACCTCGCAGTATTGGATAGAGTGTTTGGGTGCGTTTTGGGATGACATGATGAAACCGGAAGGAAGGAGCAAGCCATCTATTACCTCAGCAAGAAGTTTACCCTGTACGAGGCTCGGTACTCCTTATTGGAGCGCACTTGCTATGCTCTAACCTGGGTAGCTCAAAAGTTGAGGCATTACTTTTGTGCCTACACAACTTATCTCATATCTAGAATGGACCCATTGAAATATATCTTTCAGAAGCCCATGCCTACTGGCAAGCTTGCTAAATGGCAAATCCTATTAAGCGAGTTCGACATTGTTTATGTTACCCAGAAGGCAGTCAAAGGGCAAGCTTTGGCAGATCACCTCGCCAAGAATCCTGTAGGAGGAGAATACGAACCTCTAAAGACGTATTTTCCTGATAAAGAGGTAGCCTTCATAGGAGAAGACATTGCAGAATCCTATGACGGTTGAAGGATGTTTTTCGACGGAGCCGCGAACTTTAAAGGAGTTGGTATAGGAGCGGTCTTGGTATCAGAAACCCGGTCAGCATTACCCAATATCCGCCAAACTCAGATTCCCGTGCACCAATAACATGGCCGAGTACGAAGCCTGCATCTTAGGGCTCAAACTGGCAATTGAAATGAACATTCAGGAACTATTAGTGATCGGAGACTCGAACCTACTCATACATCAGGTTCGAGAAGAATGGGCAACCAAGAATTCCAAGATACTCCCCTATCTGCATTATGTACAGGAGTTGAGGAAAAGATTCAGAAAGACAGAATTCCAGCATGTTCCCAGAATACAGAATGAGTTCGCCGATGCCTTAGCCACTTTATCGTCTATGATCCAGCATCCTGATACAAACTTTATTGACCCCATCCAAGTCAAGATCCACGACCAGCCGGCTTATTGTGCTCATGTCGAGGAAGAAGCCGACGGGAAACCTTGGTTCCACGACATCGGAGAATACCCGACAAAAGGAGAATACCCAGAACTTGCCAATGCTACTCACAAACAAACACTTCGGAGATTGTCCAACAACTTCTTTCACAGTGGAGGGATCCTGTATAGGAGGACTCCTGACTTGGGGTTATTAAGGTGTGTCGAGGCAAAAGAAGCAACCAAACTATTGGAGGAAGTACACGCAGGGACCTGTGTCCCGCACATGAATGGTTTCGACTTAGCCAAGAAAATACTCCGAGCTGGTTACTTCTGGTTGACCATGGAAACAGACTGCATCCAGTATGTTCGGAAATGCCATCGTT
>MU692142.1:15832-44947 GCA_026770625.1 Nicotiana glauca
AAGTGTCCAAGTTCAGAGGGAACTCAAAAGGTCCCAAGGCAAGGCTCACAAGAGGGGGGCAGAACTTAAAGACTAAGAAGGTGTGCAAGTGCAAATCAAAATGCTACAAGGGAAAATGAGAGGAAACCAGCTACAAATAAGTACACATAAGGGGTTGAAGGGAATAGGGAGATTGTAAAGAGCCTATTGCTTATGCAAGGGCAGACTCTAGGCATGCCCGGCAATGGAGAGTGTTGGCACACCTATAAGCATGCCATAACACATGTTATTAGAGGCTAGGATCCCAGGGGATCCAGTCTGATTCATGGATAATAACTTGCACTATTGCTATGCCTCAAACCACAACTGAAACACATAGGGGGTAGGGGTTTTGGATTCATAGTAGAACAGGCAGAAAGAAATCAGTATGCTAGAATGAGTGTTGAATTATACATAAGCAGTAAACAGGGATACCAAAGCAATAAATAAACACATTGTTGTGGTGCTGAAACTTAAATCAGGACATACTAATTTTAAAGAAACAAATAGAGAGAAAGCAAGCAACAGTTCTTGTAATAGGCCACAGTATAAGCAAACGAGAGAAAATACTTTTGAGTGTAAGTATAAGTTCAGAAAGACTATGAGTGATTCCTAGAAAACTAAGAGTCTTCGTGTATTTATAGTGTGAAAAACAGGCAGAAATAAGGTAAGAAAACAATTAAGGAACTGCGTATCAATTAAAATCAATCAGTACAAGACTTTCTTTAATTAAGGAATTCGGACTAAGCAAGAAAGTTATTTAAGGAAAGAGATCAAACAAGCATCTTGTGTCAAGTAGGCAATTAGGGGTAAATACATAAGAAATTACTTAAGGGCAGAACTTTGAAATACACGGTTACATAAATAAGGTAAGAAAAATCAATTAGTAGACAGTAAATCAAGGACCAGAGATTTTGTAATCACTGGTCCATGAATGAACCAAGTCAGAAAAGCTGAGGAAAGTCTTTAACTTAAACCAGGTAACAGGAAAATCGGCAAACAAGGAAAGAAATCAATCAGACCTACATAAAGGGAGTCTGAAATTAATCAAAATTTGTAAGCCATGTTAGAGAGAAGTTCAGCACATATAAAGAGCACACAAGTATGCTAGGCCGAATTTAGGTCAAAGAAAAACGTCATGCAATTGCAAAATCAGTAAGTAGTAGACCATTGGAACATGGTAGTCTCAGTAGCTTAGCAATATAGAAGAGAGATAGTATCAAGTGGCATACAAAGGGTCCAGTAGAAGGACTTTAGAAAAGTTTAGCATGGAATCAGAACCATGTACAGAAACAAAGGTCGAAATAAAGCTTTTGAAGCCTAATCAAGTAGTAGATTTCAGAAACTCGAAATAGGTTCAAAGACGTTAGGGTTTTTGAAATCGAACAAGTTCAGAGATGAAGATCAAACAAATCACATAGCCAATGGTCTCAAAACTCATACAAATCCCCAAATTTAGGGTTCTTTCCATCAATCGAGTGCAGAGATGCAAGGACAAGTAATCAAAGAGAAAGATACTTAACGAAACGAGTTCAGAGGTCTCAGAAAGGAACTGAGACCTTTAACATGCTCTTTCCGTAGCAGAAACTCATGAGAAGCATAGTAAAAGAACAACATGCAAAACATAGTAGAAGAACTCATAAGAACATGGTAGAAGAAACATATAGGAAACACAGTAGAAGAACTAGTAAGGATACAATAGGAGAAACATATAAAGGAACATAGTAGAAGAAGCTAGTAAGAACACAATAGAAGAAACTAATAAGAGCATGGTAGAAGAAACATATAAGGAAACATAGTAGAAGAAACACTCAAAATAAAAAATAAAATCAGAGAAACATCTAAATAACTCAAAACCCTAAATCGGAATAAAGGTTTTGAAAGCATGGTTTTCGAAAGAAATCTCGAGAAACCGTTTAAAAGCTTAGTGAAAAAACGGATCTAGAATGGATCTAAAGAAATCAGAAGAACATCAGAAGCTAGGGTTTTAGAGGAACCCAAATGGTGAGAAAGGCTTTGGAAAGTTGTTGATCTAAATAGGAGGAGTCGAGGTCAGGCTCGAACAGCCATGGCTTGCCGGAGCAAGGCTGGAGATGGCCATAGAACTCGAATCGAATGGAGGTCTGGGCCAAGCTTCTTCGTGGTGAGGCCTTGAAAGTTAGCAACTAAACGTGTATTCACCATGGGAGGCTGATAGGTAGTGAGGTCACCATAGATTCACGCCAAGAGATGGCCGGAGAAGGTGAGTGAAACTCATCGGAGCGGAGGGGGAGGGGGAAGGTTCTAGAGAGAACCAGAGATAGAGAGATAGAGACGAATGAGGAGATGAGAGGGGTTTGGGGGGGTCGTTTGGTTTAATTTGGTAAGAACGAATCTGGATCGTTGATCAAAATTGATCAATGGCCAAGATTTAATCAGATTGGGTCGGGTAGATTTAGGAATTGGACTGGGTATTTTGGCTGGTGTAATTAGATGATTTGGGCTGGCTTAATTGGGTTGGGGTCTGTTTGATTTAGGCTAAGTTTGAAAGCCAAATTTGGCTATAAGTTAAATAGCCCCTTTTTCCCATTTAATTTATATAAAATAGTAAATAAATTTCTAAAAATAAATTGAAAGTACTAAAATTAGTTATAGTATATAATTAATAATTTAAAAATAAAGTATCACATTTTATAAACATGAGACGGATTTAAACCTAAAAATAGCTAATATTGCAATTATGCAATGTTATCCTTAAAAATACTAAATAAATTTGTAAAAATATGTGAAAAATATCTTAACTATATTTTAGTATAAATATAAGGATCCAATCAACTAATCACCAAAAATGATAATTTTGGGAACAATTACTGGGTTTTTCTTGATAAAATAGGGCAATAAATTGATTTAAAATCTTTGAAAAAATTAAGAAAAATAATGAAACCTTGGGATATGATTATATATGCATATATAGACTATTTTGAAGGTATTTTTCATATTTAAAAATATAGAAAAAAATTGGGTATCAACAGTTGCCCCTCTTTACCCGGGAAGGATGAAAGAGTTGTCGGGTAAAGATGTGATGGCCAATTTTGACCGAACGAAATGGTTTGAAGAGGTTTGGCCGTGCTCTGGCTTCTGAGCTGCCTAAATATCCCTGGTCTTATAAGAATTAGGCCATATGTAGTTCAGTATCTGTCGATGGAGTATGCCGATGGAGACCTTTCAAGAACGGGCGCAATATTCAGGTTGGGAGGAATGGTTAAGGTCTAATAGGGCTGCGGGAACTGAAGCGGGATCACTCCTGCTGAGATAGCCGTTGCTCGCCCGGTTTACCTACAAATAAGCAATACAAGCATATATTATGCATAAATTTAAACATGATACAAGTTCCCATCGGACCGTGAATGTTGTCTTTGGACGGTTAGGATGACGCCCTCGGACCATGATGTCCTAGGCCATGAAGCGTATAATAAAGGATTTGCAGGCCATGAAATGATGCTCTCGGGCTATGAGAATGATACCTCCGAACCATGATGCCTTTGAATAATGATATGCAAAATATTGAAGGGATCTTCAGGCCATGACATGGCACTCTCGGGCTATGAGAATGGTTCCTCCGAATAATGACGCCCTCGGATAATTTGGTAATCTTTCAGCCCATGAAATGCAGTGTTTGGCGATCTTTCAGCCCATGCAATGCAATGTTTGGCAATCTTTCAGCCCATGCAATGCAGTAGGAGGCGATCTTTCAGCCCATGAGATGCAATAGATGGTGATCTTTTAGCCATGCAAGTGTCAATAAAGTGGTGATTTTTCAGCCATGCAAGCATAAATAAAGTGGCGATCTTTCAGCCATGCAAGTGTAAATAAAGTGGCGATCTTTCAGCCATGCAATCGTAAATGAAGTAGCGATCTTTCAACCATGTAAGTGTAAATAAAGTGGTGATCTTTCAGCCATGCAAGCGTAAATGAAGTGGCGATCTTTCAGCCATGCAAGCGTAAATAAAGTGGCGATCTTTCAGCCCATGAGATGCAATAGGTGGCAATCTTTCAGCCATGCAAACATAAATAAAGTGGCGATCTTTCAGCCATGCAAGTGTAAATAAAGTGGCAATCTTTCAGCCCATGAGATGCAATAGGTGGTGATCTTTCAGCCATGCAAGTGTAAATAAAGTGGCAATTTTTCAGTCATGCAAGCGTAAATAAAGTGGCGATCTTTCAGCCATGCAAGTGTAAATAAAGTGGCGATCTTTCAGCCATGCAAATGTAAATAAAGCGACGATATTTCAGCCATACAATGTAGGATATGCAGATGGAGACATTGTTTAGTCTCGGAAGGCAGAATGGTAGCCTTATAAAATGCAGGATATGCAAATGGAGACAGTGTTTAGTCTCGGAAGGCAGAATGGTAGCCTTATGCAATGCAGGATATGTAGATAGAGACAATGTTTAGTCTCGAAAGGCAGAATGGTAGCCTTATGCAATGCAGAAAATGCAGATAAAATGGCGAATGGTAATAGAGTTTCTTAGCTGATGGCTTGCGTGGATAGCAAATGCTGGTAAATGCAACAATTCTGAGAGTCGTAGTCCTGACAATGTTCATCTCGTGAATGCATAGTATGTCAGATGCTTTCGCAATCCAAGTGTCTGCATCCAAAGAAAATCTTGGGTTTTGCAGAGGGGAGGTTAGTTCGTATCCCCACTGGCCTTGCTTGACCTGTTCAGCTTTTGATCTGGTGATACGGTATGTATCATTGGGGTAGCGTTGCTGAAAAGGGAATTTTGATAATAAACATGCATGAATTTGTAAAAAAAAATGTGACATAAGTGTATATTTAAGAAATAGCTTTAGATGAACCGACGACTGTGACGCGGCTCAAGACATTGCAACCTCTCTTGTTACAAAATTTTGAGGGTCCTCCTCAAAATTTTGTCCCAGTTTAACGGGTTGATGCTTCTGACGGCTGCTTGCGATGATTAGCTGAAATTACTTAATTTTGAGGGTCCTCCTCAAAATTTTGTCCCAGTTTAACGGGTTGATGCTTCTGACGGCTGCTTGCGATGATTGGCTGAAATTACTTTGGAATTTTGAGGGTCCTCCTCAAAATTCTGCCCCAGTTTCCGATTTCGGGGGGAAATGAAAATTTTATTGAATTGTGACCGAACCCATAAGGCTGCCTATGTATCCCCTCTTAAACGGGAATCAGGTCAGACGTAGTTCAATTTACATCATATAAGGAAAGCATAAAGATTACACAAGTAGTACTTGACTGCATTTGAATTAATCGGCTTCGACCAAACTTCTTCGTCCATTTCAGAAAGTATAAGGTCTCCTCCTGTAAGGAACCGGTGAACCATGTATGGACCTTGCCAGTTGGGAGAGAATTTCCCTTTGGCTTCATCTTGATGCGGGAAGATTTTCTTCAATAACAGCTGCCTCGGAGTGAACTGTCTCGGCTTGACTCTCTTGCTGAAGGCTTTGGACATTCTGTTATGATAAAGCTAACCGTGGCAAACTACATTCATTCTTTTTCCATATATAAGAGCTAGCTGCTCGTAACGACTCTTCACCCACTCTACATCGTCGAGCTTAGCTTCCTGTATGATTCTTAAGGAAGGAATTTCTACTTTGGAGGGATTGACGGCTTCTGTATCATAAACCAGTATGTAGGTGGTTTCACCAGTCGATGTGCGGATAGTGGTGCGATATCCCAATAAAGAAAATGATAACTTCTCATGCCACTGCTCATGCTTCTCTGCCATTTTCCTTAGTATCTTCTTAATGTTCTTGTTGGCGGCTTCTACAACTCCATTTATTTGAGGCATGTAGGCTGTAGAATTCTTGTGTTTGATCCTGAAGGTTTCACATATGTCTTTCATTAAGTCACTGTTGAGGTTATAGCCATTATCGGTGATGATTGATTCTGGAATCCCGAATTGACAAACGATGCGGTCGTGGACAAAATCTGCCATGACTTTCTTAGTTACTGCTCTGTAAGATGCTGCTTCGACCCATTTGGTGAAATAATCGATTGCTACCAGGATAAATCTCTGCCCATTAGAAGTGGCCGGCTCGGTTGGTCTAATGACATCCATCCCCCAGGCGGAAAAAGGCCATGGTGAGCTTGTTGCATTAAGCTCATTGGGAGGCACCTTCATCATGTCTGCATGTACCTGACAGTGGTGGCATTTCCAGACATACTGGATGCAGTCCGTTTTCATAGTCATCCAAAAGTAACTAGCCCGGAGTATCTTCTTGTCTAAGATGAAGTCGTTCATATGTGGACCACAGGTCCCAGCATGATTTTCTAGCAACTTAGATGCTTTATTTGCATCAACACACCTTAACAGTCCCAAATCAGGAGTTCTCCTATATAGGATTCCTCCGCTGTGAAAGAAGTTGTTGGATAACCTCCAAAGTGTGTGCTTCTCAATAGGACCTGCAAATTCTGCGTATTCTCATTTTATCAAATATTCCTTGATATCCAAAAACCAAGGTTTTTCGTCTGCTTCTTACTCAACATGGGCACAGTTAGCCGGCTAATTTCGGACCTTTACCGAAATGGGATCAATGAAGTTTTTGTTTGGATGTTGTATCATGGATGATACGGTCCAATGCATCAGCGAACTCATTCTGGATTCTGGGAATATGCCAGAATTCTGTCTTTGTGAACCTTTTTCTCAATTTTTGCGTGTGATGCAGGTTCGGGAGTATCTTAGAGTTCTTGGTTGCCCATTCTTCTCGGACCTAATGTATGAGTAAGTCTGAATCCCCAATTACTAGCAACTCCTGAACATTCATGTCAATGGCCATCTTGAGCCCTAGGATGAAGGCTTCATACTCGGCCATATTGTTGGTGTAGGGGAACCTAAGTTTGGCAGACACCGAATAATGTTGACCAGTTTCAGATACTAGGAACGCTCCTATGCCAACTCCTTTTAAATTTGTCTCTCCGTCGAAAAACATTCTCCAGCCGTCATGGAATTCTGCAATGTCTTCTCCTACGAACGATACCTCTTCATCAAGAAAATATGTTTTCAAAGGTTCATATTCTCCATCTATGGGGTTCTCAGCAAGGTGATCTGCTAGTGCCTGTCCCTTGATTGCTTTCTGAGTCATGTAGACAATGTCAAATTCACACAACAGGATTTGCCACTTGGCTAGCTTGCCAGTGGGCATGGGCTTCTGGAAGATGTACTTCAAATGATCCATCCTTGATATTAGATATGTAGTGTAGGTGTAGAAGCAGTGCCTCAACTTCTGGGCTACCCAAGTCAAAGCACAACAGGTGCGCTCCAACAGAGAATATCGGGCCTCGTACAGAGTGAATTTCTTGTTGTGATAGTATATGGCCTGTTCCTTTCTCCTTGTTTCATCATGCTACCCCAAGACGCAGCCGAAAGCTCCATCTAATACTGCGACGTAGAGTAGCAAAGGTCTACCTGGCTCAGGCGGGAATAAGACTGGCGGTGTTGATATATATTCCTTAATTCTATCGAAAGCTTTTTGGCAGTCATCGGTACACTTGGTGGCGGCATCCTTTTTTAACATCTTAAAGATGGGCTCACAGATAATTATAGATTGCACTATAAACCGGTTGATGTAATTGAGACTCCCCAACAAACCTCATCACGTCCTTCTTGTTCTTTGGTGGTGGTAGTTCTTGGATAGCTTTGACCTTTGATGGATCCAGTTCTATTCCCTGATGACTCACAATGAACCCAAGTAATTTTCTAACAGGAACCCAAATGCATACTTTGTGGGATTCAGCTTTAGGTTGTATCTCTGCAATCTATTGAAGAATTTCCTCAAATCTTCCATGTGATCAGTGGCCTTCTTTGACTTACTGATGATATCATCTACGTACACCTCGATCTCCTTGTGTATCATATCATGAAAAATGGTAGTCATAGCCCTCATGTAGGTGGCCCCTGCATTCTTTAAACCAAACGGAATCATCTTGTAGCAGTACATTCCCCACGGCGTAATGAAAGCCATTTTCTCAACATCTTCTACATCCATTCAGATCTGATGATAACTAGCGAAACAATCCACAAATGATTGCAATTCATGCTTGGCCCAATTGTCGATCAGGATGTGTATGTTTGGTAAGGGGAAATCGTCTTTCGGACTGGCCCGGTTGAGATCCCGGTAGTCGACACAGACTCTAACATTTCTCTCCTTCTTTGGTACTGGCACAATGTTAGCTAAACATTTTGGGTATTCCACTACCCTAAGAACTTTGGCTTTGACCTGCTTTGTGACTTCTTCCTTGATTTTTAGACTCATATCTTGCTTGAACTTTCTAAGCTTCTATTTTACCGGTGGACATGTCGGATCAGTTGGCCATTTGAGTGCTACAATAGATGTACTCAGACCAGTCATGTCATTGTACGACTAGGAAAAGATGTCCTCATATTCTCTTAGAAACTCGGTGTATTCCTTTTTTTCTGATGACGATAAATGAGCGCTGATTCGTGTTTCTTTGACATTCTCTTCATCTCCTAGGTTAACAATCTCAGTCTCGTCCAGGTTGGACTTCGGCCTATTTTCAAAATTCTCAACTTCCTTAACAATCTCTTCCTGTATGTCATCCTCCTCTGAGTCTATGTCTATTTGTTGCGTTGTCTCATTGCATGCCACGGTCATTGGTTCATCAAGACAAGTAATAGTAATGTTGTATGAGTAAAGTGATGAGAGAATATAATAAGAGTATTGATTTATAAGGAAAATCAAAATGCTTTGATAAATTCCATGACTGTTTTGAACATTGAAGATCTTATTGTGAAATTTAAAAATGCGAAAGGAAAGTCAACTAGTAAAAAATAAAAGATAGTGCATAATGCTTGTTCAACCTTGCTACCCAAAGGCTCGCTAGGATCTGGTGGTTCTGATGGTCTAGTTGTTGAGGCATGCTCCTCCGCTTACTGCCTGTATGGAAGGGCCTTCCTTCCCCTCCTCCTCGAAAATGACATAACAATCCATATCATCATCTTCGAGGAACAAATTCCTCCCTGCTGCCAGTGCTTCCTCTTCTTCTGACCCATAGATAACTTCGGCCGGTTGGAAAGTCTGTTCTAAGCGTGGTATTGGTTGCTCCAATTGATAGTAAGGGCCGCACCATGGTGGCGACCATTGGTTGAATTCCTCCCAAGTATACTCATATCCCAATCCGAAGGTGGTGCAATGTTTCTTGAGTTTGATAGGCTTAGCGATTCCTTGGAGGTTCTTGCCAAGTCCTTTGCCAGGTTCATACTCGCTGCAGTTCAACATGCTTTCAATTTTGTTGTCCCACCAGTTGTCTTTATCAACGGTGTTGATCCGCTCGATGTGGTGATAAGTCTCCCCGTCTATCTTTCTTCTGCCTCCTATTGCCAGGATGGTCTGGTGGCTGTATATGGGATTACTACCATCGCCGTGAATGATCACCTCTTGGTGATTCATTTCAAACTTCACTGCCTAATGTAGTGTTGGCGCTACAGCCCTAGCGACATGAATCCACGGTTGTCCCAACAACAGATTGTAAGATGCTGGCACGTCTATTACTTGAAAGTCAATATCAAACCAAGTAGGCCCCATTTTCAAACAAAGGCTAATTTCCCCAATGGTGGACCTTTGGGAATCGTCGAAAGCTTTGACGTTGATGGCCCCATCCTTGATCTCATGCAGTCCCTTTCCCAATGTTCTGAGTGTTACCAACGGACAAATGTTGAGACTGGACCCTCCATCAATCAGGATTCTGGTGATAAAGTAATCTTCACATTGCACAGTGATGTGCAACGCCTTATTGTGACTCAACTTTTCTGGTGGCAACTCATCTTCATGAAAAGTGATCTTGTGACTTTCCAATACATGTCCTACTATGTTTTCCATCTCTCCTTCAGTGATGTTTCTTGGTACATATGTCTTGCTCAGCACCCTTAACAGGGCATTCTTGTGTGCATTGAAATTCTATAGCAAAGCCAGGATAGAAATTTGCGCTGGTGTTTTGTTCAGCTGATCAATGACCGAGTATTCTTTGGCATGTATCTTTCTCCAGAGATTGTTGGGCCCGGCCTCGATGATGGTTGGTCAGCTAGAAGCCTGCTTGCTCCACTCAGCCAGATGTTCCGGGGTATAAACTCTACCAGTTCTCGTCATACCTTGTGACGCAACTGCTTTCCCGAACATAACTTTGCCTTTACTTCTTGCCTAGGTAGTGTAGTCCCATGGTATAGACTTTGTATGGAACGGTGTTATGGCTGACATTGCCACTGGGATTGGCATGACTATCTTTACTCTGAACGGATCCTGCACCTTGGGCAGTAAAACTGCAACTTCAAATGGTGTAGGTGCCTTTGCTGGAGACACGAATTCAACCTCAATAGGCGTTGGCATCTTGCAGATGATGATGCTTCAAACTCGAGTGGCATGGACATATTTATCTCAGCATCCACAGAGGGATGAATCTGGAATACAATCGGATTAAGGGTGACTATTGGCTTTTTTGGATCGTCACCTTCTATGATCAAATCGATCGATCACTTGGGGTCCCAATCATCCTCTATTTCAATCATGTGAACGCCTCCACCCTTGTGGTCAGGCAGAGGGTTATTGTAGACATTTGGACCAAGTTCCTTTGCCAAAATAATCTTGTTGTCAATTAGAGTCTGGATTTTATCTTTAGAGAACGACATTCATCAACGGTGTATCCTTTCATGCCGGAATGGTATGCACAGTACTTGTTTGGATTAACCCACTGAGAAGGGTTCTCCGGGGTTACAGCAGGGATAGGGGTGACATAACTAGCAGTTTAAGTCTTTTGTACAACTGGTTGATAGGTTCAGAAATGGATGTATACTATTTTGGGGGTCTTCGGTCGAAGTTTGGTCGGGGTCTAGGGAAGTTTTGGCGTCGAGGTGGGGATTGATAGTGGGTTGGTTAAGTATTGTAGGCTTGGTAAACATGTATGGGTTAGGAATATTTGGGTGAAGTAGGCTGATATGTGGGTGGTGGAGATGATTGATAAGTGGGTCGCGGAGTTTGGTAAGAGGGTGAGGTTGCTTGGTAGTTTGAAGTGGGCTGATATGTGAGTGGAGGCATTGGGTAGGTTTGGTATTTGATGGGAGATTTGGTTCTTTGTGCAACCATTATGAATCCTACGTCCTTTTTCTTAGACATACCTCCTGACTGTAAGGACTTGTTTATAACTTGCAAGGCCTCGAAATTCGTAACCATACCGCTTTTGATACCCTCTTCTGTCCTTTCCCCTAGCTTGATAATGTTAGAAATGTGGCCCTCGATCATCATCAGCCTCTCATAATATTGTGGGTCATGGGCCCGAAGGAAGAATTTGTTCATCTGTTCTTCTTCTAAGCCAGGTCTAACCTTAGCTGCTTCGAACCTCCAATGAGTAGCATACTCGCGGAAGGTTTTTGTGGGCTTATTCTTTAGATTTTGAATGTAGAACACATCCAGTGTGTTCTCTATGTTGAACCTGAACCTCTCCACAAAGTCAGACGCCATGCTTACCCAATTTGACCACTTCTTTGGATCTTGGCCAATGTACCAAGATAAAGCATCTCCCTTCAGGCTCCTCATGAAAAGCTTCATGCAAACTTTCTCGTCTTTTACCACTCCAACCAGCTTGTCACAGTATATTTTCAAGTGAACCCTCAGATCCCCTATACCATCAAACATCTCGAACTTGGGAGGTTTGTACCTCTCGGGCAGTTTGACATCGGGTTGTATGCAAAGGTCTTCGTAGTTCAGCCCTTCAATTCCCTTACTCCCTTCAACGCCCTGAATTCTGCTAGTCAACTTTTTAAGCTCTTCGGCCAGATTTCTTATGAGCAAGTCCTTATCATCGGACTTGGGTGTGCTTGAGATGGGCTGGGTGGAGTGCGGCACTGTCTCTACGTGATGTGGGTATTATGGTGGGTGTGGCAGTGATCATTTGTGGAGTTTTGTGGTTCTGGGATGAGCAGCGACGTATTGTTGGAAGTATGGCAGGTGTTGTAGTGGTGGAGAGGAGTGGTGTGGTTCTGTTACTTTGGGAGACTCTGTGGAGGTGTGGGGTTCTGAGTATTTGAGAAATTAATATCTGGAGTAGTGAGGGAAAATGACAGATTCGCCAAATTTCGGACTTGATCAAGTTCTTCCTGAAATTTCAGCAGCTTTTGCTCCAGTTGGGAGGCATTCTCCTTGGGAACCAAAGTACCATGACCGTGAGTGACCTCTACCCATTCAGTTGAGTTTTCCTTTCTGGTGTTGTTCAAATCTTCCATCTTTCCTTTGTTCTTGTTTTTGAAGGGACTGAGAGGAAGAGTGGGTGGATGGCCCTTAGATCTTGTGGAATAGGATGATGTTGCCAGAATGCTCGAACTAACCTTTGGGGAGGGGAGTAATCAAAAACAAAATAAAAGGTAACCAAGTTTGTGAGGTTCATATAAAATTGATGCAATATTTAAACACATAATGCGGGAATGTAAATCGCGTCCTAATTTGGGTAGGCCTAGCGGCAAATTGATTTGGAGAACTTGGAATGCTAAATGCCTCATTTTATTGATAGAAAAATAATATGAGTCCCAAATCGACACTAAATAACAGGAAAAATTAAGTCACTAATGGTCGTTGTCCTTATTACATTTTAAATAGCGAAAAGATAAAGCCCTATCTACTTGGTCCCTGAAGGACCCTCCCCAGAATCGGCATCCCTGGCTTCGTCAAATAACTTCCCCAGCTTGCGAAGTCCCAGCAATAGGTAGGCCCTGGCTAGATGTCCGCCTTCATTTCCCTCAGCGTTCCGACAGTCTTCGACCCTTTTGAGAAACCTTCTTTCTAGTTCCACTATGCCTCGCTCCAGGTATCCCAATCGCTTGTTGGCATTGATGGCCATGTCCTTCAATTCCTCAATTAACTTTATATTGGCTTCTTGTATTTCACGGTGCTCACTTTCGCACTCCTGGATTCTTTTACGTAGCTGATTATATTTAACATGTGCCTCGGCCTTTTCATCTATGATCATGTGACCTCGAACGAACCCATGTTGACCCAGACCATCATGATTATCCTCCAACCAGCTGAAATAGTAAGGAGTACAACCGACGTGGTATCTATCTGGTTCGATGGTATCCTTCCCCATGACGATCTTGCAGTGCCACATATGCTGAGCTTGGCACTTGTAAGGACTATCGTCAGCCTGGAAGTCAGCCCAGAAATGACTCATCTTGCCGACCTTAGGTACAACCTGCTTCCTACCAGCTTGCCTCATAACTCGGAGAGGGACATAAGGGTACTTTCCTCTCAGACCGATTAGTGTCAGAAAAGGTGCGTCTCGGGATCGGGCAATTAATTCCTCGATCGGAAACCATTCAAACATCCATTGTACTTGCTCCTCGGTCAAATTATCAAATAGTTCGAACCATCCTTTGGCATCCTCTGGCTGAGCAAACATATCAGGGATATAATTCATTTGCTTTGGGTGATGGAAAGTGATATGATCGTCCCAATACCTTCGTTGAATGCCTTGTCAGTATTCACCCTTTTGTAGATGCTCCATAAGCCACAACTGAAGTAGTAGATTACAACCCTCAAAGTGACTAGCTCCCCGTTGACATTTTTCTAGGGCTCGGTATATTTATGCGAAGATCATGGGCACAATGCTGAATGGTTTCCCTCCAATTCCTTCCATTAAGGTTTTAGTGACCATGGCTAGTCGGGTGTGGATTCTCGCTTTCTTCATTGGAAACACCATCAACCCCATAAAATAGAACATGAATACAAAGACCCTCCGATGGATATGTCCCAATGAGGTAATGGCAAACTCATCAGGATAGGTATGGTAGGATTTGTTGTGACTGTACCTCTCGTACAAATAATCAAAGGGGATATAGGATTCTTTAGGGCATGTCAGTTCTGGATTCTTCTTCAGACCCATCATTTTGAGGAAACCTTGCCCTTGCGGCTCTCAGGCATCAATAAACCTGGAGTCTCCCATACCAATCCGACTAATCCTCCTATTTCTTCTAGCAAGGGTGTCATCTCAATCTCCCCGAAGTGGAAGACGGACCTTTCACAATCCCAAAAGAGAGTAGTAGCTTCGATGATCTTGTTGTTGGGCTGGATTTCCATGAGGGAGGGTAGATTCCCTAGATATTTTCGAACAAGAGTCTGATCACTGGAATGAAGATCTTTCCACCAGCTTAGCAGTCTCGGGTGGATGTTGGTAACCATGCCGAATCTGGGGATTTCGTGCCTCATTATCTGCAAGAAAATAAGGTTAGGCCATATCCCCCACCGGACTCGACTATTTAACATCAATAATTTGCATAAAAGCATTTAGTTATCCAAATAAATACACAGAACGTGATAATGTCCGTTTTGGTTTCAGAGGAACCCAGTGGACTTTGGACAAGGCTATCCTAAAGAGTCATTATGTGGACAACATAACAGACTCGACTAGGTTTGACCATGATGCATGCACAGTTAAATAGAGTGTGGTTTCTATGGGGTTTTAGACTGGTACCCTTGAGCGGACAACTCAGGGGGAAAGGCACGGAGTTGTCGACGGCACCGCTGATCGACTAGTTTTACCGCAAATATACCTTTTCGAATTTAGGGGGTAATGATATAGGAAGAGCGCAACAACTCATTATAAGTGTTGCTATAGGATTTATTTGGCAGAGTGGAATATGATGTCGAGCATGATTATGCAACAATTAAAGGCATGTTGTCGCGTATTTGCATGTTTAAGAAAGTAGTAAATACAACAATTTTCATAATTTAAAGCAGTAGTAAAAGGGAAGCAAAAAAGAAAGAAACAAAAGACAAGTCAGTTTTGTAGTTGAAAAGGAAATTGAATGCTTAAAGAAAATAAACAAATAATTGCGCATAAAGAAGCATAAGTTCACAATAATATCCTCAAAAGGTAAAATCCTAAAAAGTTTCCGCAGCAGAGTCGCCATGCTGTCGCGCCCCCTTTTTTCTCGTGAAATTGGGTTTGTGACATTTGGGAGGACAACTTATTCCTTTTGGGAATTGGGTTTCATTTAATGAGTCGCCACCTAATGATTAGGGTGCATTAGGACACCAAAGAATTTTTGATTTGAACAATCAGAGATTGGGCAAGGGCTTGAAATTATTCTAAGGGGAAGGTGTAGGCACCCCTCAGAATTCACTAGTGTGGTTCCCGGCCAAACTATTATTGTGAACTTGGGTACAATGGGCATATAGACAAATAGGGCTCAAATAAGAGGTGATTTTATCATATTAAGGTTTGAAAGTAAACAAGGTTTGAAAGAGTAATTAAAAACTGATTTTTAAAAATAAAGAGTTAAAATGCTGAAAAGAAAGAAATAAAGGGAGAGGGGTCCTAGGCTTATTAATAATATGGATCACCCCACACAATTCCCGGTAATCACTCCTCAGTAGGGGCTACACATGGCATTATCGCGTGGTCATCATATCCATATCTACCCTTCCCACCTCGTTAAGGTATTAAAGCGCGGAATGGTCTCGCTTACCTATTCAATGATACTACCCGTACCAATCCTATCAGTCCCGGAGGAATGAGGACTACTAATCTTAAAAGGGAGGGATGTGAGGCTTATTTGCGGTTTCAAAGGCAAAAATTCTAAGGCGACATACAAAACACGTATAACAAGTTGGGGAAAGCATCTAACAAGCAAAGGCTCAAATATACCCCCTTTAAACAAAGAAACACGTAATTAGCATGACTTACACATATTGTTTAGGGTCTGATTGAATAATAAACGTGAAATAACTTAAAGGATGAGGCAAACTGATTTATTACATAATTCAGATAAGAAGCCCAAATCAGGTCTGCATGCTGGTTGTAATTATTAACAAAATGGATTTAATTTATAACTTTACCCTAAGGCTTGCCTAAGTGTTGGACAAGGATCCTATAGGCATGGTATCTATTGAATTCAAAAAAAAGCAATGAAATAACAAGGTCTCAAATAAACTGGATGCGTACTGGCTAAAAGGGAGTCAGCTTATTTAAAAGAGAGGCAAGTTTTAGTGAGGGTTATAAGTTCTGCTACTGGTAGTACCCATTATTACTGATTTTAGTTCCATATGTGAATGAAGCGGCTCAGATTTGATTAGGAGTTCCCATAGGCATTCTTTCTACGCATAGTTGATTTTGAACATGGTGTTAAATGCAGAAGACTCGCTTTAAACTTATAGACATGATATCTAGGTGCTGAATTTGTTTAAGACCTATGAACATGATATCTAATTGCAGTTGATTGTTTAAGACCTATGAACATGATATCTAAGTGCATAAATTGTTTTAAAATCTTATGAACATGATATCTAAGTGAAAAAATTGTTTAGGACCTATGAACATGATATCTAGGTGCAGAAATTTGTTTAAGACCTATGAACATGATATCTGGGTGTAATTGAATTTGCAGATTTGGACAATCTTGTAGCCATGATTTCTATATGAATAAAGTAGTCCTATGATGATGATTTCTATATGAAAATGGATATACATAATTCAGAAGGACCTATAGGCATGATTTCTATATGCATGCAGATTTTAAAATACTTATAGACGTGGTATCTACCCTTTTTTCATACATAGTTACACGCCATTTTTCACTAACCATCCCCAAGAGTTTATTACAAAATTACAGCTCAGAATAAAGTAAAAAATACATCAGAAAATATAAGTAAAAGTACAATCAAGGAGAGCCTGATTCAGACTTCATGTCTGAAATATGAGGTAAACCAACTCCAAGAGATCATGATCCAAAGCCTTTCTCCCTTGAGTGTGTCAAAGTTCCCTAAGAGTCTCAAAGGAACTCCGGGAAATGCTCACACCCAAATGTATTATTAGGTTGGGGATGAGTGCAATGTGGAATGGCCAGCCCTCAAGTGTCCAAGTTCAGAGGGAACTCAAAGGGTCCCAAGGCAAGGCTCACAAGAGGGGGGCAGAACTTAAAGACTAAGAAGGTGTGCAAGTTCAAATCAGAATACTACAAGGGAAAATGAGAGGAAACCAGCTACAAATAAGTACACATAAGGGGTTGAAGGGAATAGGGAGATTGTAAAGAGCTTATTGCTTATGCAAGGACAGACTCTAGGCATGCCCAGCAATGAAGAGTGTTGGCACACCTATAAGTATGCCATAACACATGTTATTAGAGGCTAGGATCCCAGGGGATCCAGTCTGATTCATGGATAATAACTTGCACTATTGCTATGCCTCAAATCACAACTGAAACACATAGGGGGTAGGGGTTTTGGATTCATAGTAGTACAGGCAGAAAGAAATCAGTATGCTAGAATGAGTGTTGAATTATACATAATCAGTAAACAGGGATACCAAAGCAGTAAATAAACACATTGTTGTGGTGCTGAAACTTAAATCAGGACATACCAGTTTTAAAGAAACAAATAGAGAGAAAGCAAGCAACAGGTCTTGTAATAGGCCACAGTATAAGCAAACGACAGAAAATACTTTTAAGTGTAAGTATAAGTTCAGAAAGACTATGAGTGATTCCTAGAAAAGTAAGAGTCTTCGTGTATTTATAGTGTGAAAAATAGGCAGAAATAAGGTAAGAAAATAATTAAGGAATTGCGTATCAATTAAAATCAATCAGTACAAGTCTTTCTTTAATTAAGGAATTCTGACTGAGCAAGAAAGTTATTTAAGGAAAGAGATCAAACAAGCATCTTGTGCAAAGTAGGCAATTAGGGGTAAATACATAAGAAATTACTTAAGGGCAGAACTTTGAAATACACGGTTACATAAATAAGGTAAGAAAAATCAATTAGTAGCTAGTAAATCAAGGATCGGAGATTTTGTAATCACTGTTCCATGAATGAACCAAGTCAGAAAAGCTGAGGAAAGTCTTTAACTTAAACCAAGTAACAGAAAAATCGGCAAACAAGGAGAGAAATCAATCAGACCTACACAAAGAAAGTCTGAAATTAATCAAAATTTGAAAGCCATGTTAGAGGGAAGTTCAGCACATATAAAGAGCACACAAGTATGCTAGGATGAATTTAGGGCAAAGAAAAACATCATGCAATTGGAAAATCAGTAAGTAGTAGACCATAGGAACATGGTAGTCTCAATAGCTTAGCAATGTAAAAGAGAGATAGTATCAAATGGCATACAAAGGGTCCAGTAGAAGGACCTTAGAAAATTTTAGTAGGGAATCAAAACCATGTAAAGAAACAAAGGTCGAAACAAAATTTTTGAAGCCTAATCAAGTAGTAGATTTCAAAAACTCGAAATAGGTTCAAAGACGTTAGGGTTTTTGAAATCAAACAAGTTCATAGATGAAGATCAAACAAATCACATAGCCAATGGTCTCAAAACTCATATGAATCCCCACAAATTTAGGGTTCTTGCCATCAATCGAGTGCAGAGATGCAAGGACAAGTAAACAAAGAGAAAGATACTTAACGAAACGAGTTCAGATGTCTCAGAAAGGAACTGAGACCTTTAACATGCCCTTTCAGTAGCAGAAACTCATGAGAAGCATAGTAAAAAAACAACATGCAAAACAAAGTTGAAGAACTCATAAGAACATGGTAGAAGAACTAGTAAGAACACGGTAGGACAAACATATAAAGGAACATAGTAGAAGAAGCTAGTAAGAACACAGTAGAAGAAACTAATAAGAGCATGGTAGAAGAAACACTAAAAAAATCAGAGAAACATCTAAATAACTCAAAGCCCTAAATCGGAATAAAGGTTTTGAAATCATGGTTTTTGAAAGAAATCTCAAGAAACCATTTAAAAGCTTAGTGAAAACACGGATCGAGAACGGATCTAAATAAATCAGAAGAACCTCAGAAGCTAACGTTTTAGAGGAACCCAAATGGTGACAAAGGCTTGGGAAAGTCGTTGATCTAAATATGAGGAGTCAGGGTCAGGCTCGAACAGCCATGGCTTGCCGGAGCAAGGCTGGAGATGGCCATAGAACTCGAATCGAATGGAGGTCTGGGCCAAGCTTCTTCGTGGTCAGGCCTTGAAAGTTAGCAACCAAAAGTGTATGCACCATGGGAGGCTGGTAGGTGGTGAGACCACCATAGATTCAGGCTAGGAGGTTGCCGGAGAAGGTGAGTGAAACTCATCGGAGCGGAGGGGAAGGGGGAAGGTTCCAGAGAGAACTAGAGATAGAGAGATATAGACGATTGAGGAAATGAGAGGGGTTTGGGGGGGTCGTTTGGTTTAATTTGGTAAGAACGAATCTAGCCGTTGATCAAAATTGATCAACGATCAAGATTTAATCAGATTGGTCGGGTAGATTTAGGAATTGGGCTTGGGTTTTTGGGCTGTGTAATTATAATTTATAAAAATAGTAAATAAATTTCTGAAAACAAATTGAAAGTACTACAATGAATTATAGTATATAATTAACAATTGAAAAATAAAGTATCCCACTTTATAACACATGAGAAAAATGTAATCCTAAAAATGGCTAATATTGCAATTATGCAATTTTATCCTTAAAAATACTAACTAAAATTTTAAAAATATTTGAAAAATAGATTAACTATATTTTAGTATAAATATAATAATCCAATAAATGAATCAATAAAAATGATAATTTTGGGGACAATTACTAGGTTTTCTTGATAAAATAGAGCAATAAATTGATTTAAAATCTTTGAAAAAATTAAGAAAAATAATGAAACCTTGGGATATGCTTATATATGCATATATATATTATTTTCAAGGTATTTTGCATATTTAAAAATACAAAAAAAATTGGATATCAATAGCGGAGCTCATACCGGCAATCAAGCCCTAGTTAGATGCCTCATACGAGCAGGCTACTACTAGCCCACAATAAAAAAAATAGGCCACCGACTTCGTAAAAAAAATATGAACGATGCCAAAGATATGCCCCCATGATCCATCAAACGGGCGAGCACCTCCACCTAGGGGTATTTGTCGGTCGGTACGGTATGATATTTAGATATTTCGGTTCGGTATTTTCAGTATTTGGTTTCTTAAAATTTAATACCAATACCGTACCTAATTAAATTCGATATGGTTCGATTTTTCTTCTTTCGATTTTTCTTTATTCAGTTTGGTAACTTCAGTTTATTCGGTTTGAATACTAACTAGTGTATAGATTTATAGACTGTAATATTCTAAATTAAAATACTCTAAAGTACAAAACTAAAAATATTTGTTGACAAAAGTTTTGTCCAAAACTAGCAAATATCAACTTAGAGAGATAAAACTATACATAAAAGAATAAATTTGATCATTATAAATGTCTTGTTACTTGCTTAGAGTTAATTGATGAACTTAGAGAATAAGGAAAGTAAATTTTAGATTTTTATATTTATGTTATAATTAATAATGTGTGCATTGTGTAATATAATATATATTTCGGTACGGTATAGATATTTCGATATTTCATTTTAAAATACCAAATACCATACGTAATACCAATATTTTTTAAACTTAAACCAAATACCATACCAAATACCAAATACCAAAATTTTCGGTTTCAGTACGGTAATTTAGTATTTACCAAATTATGCACAGCCCTACCTCCACTCAGTCACCTCGCCTTTACCTTTCATCAAATGGGGGATGGACATCGTCGGACCCCTCCCAGCAGGATGAGGTAATGTACGATTTCTTTTAGTTTTAATTGACTATTTTTCCAAGTGGGTGGAAGCAGGTGCATTCGCCCAAATACGTGAGCAGGAAGTGATCGCCTTCATATGGAGGAATATCGTGTGATGTTTCGGCCTCCCAAAGAAATCAGTTGCGGCAACGGGCCTCCATTCACTGGAAAAAAGATCGTTGAGTTCTTCAAGAAATTGCATATCAAAAGAATACTCTCCATGCCATATCATCCTGCAGGAAATGGACAAGCGGAGTCCTCCAACAAGTAAATATTGAATATCATGAAGAAAAAGATCGAGAACGCTAAGGGACCGTGGCCGGAGTTGCTGGCGGAAGTGCTATAGACATACTGCACAGTGCCAAGACAAGTACAAGAGAAGCACCATACTCACTAGTCTACGGGACTAATGTAGTAATACCGGTCGAGGTCGGAGAACCAAGTCTAAGGTACTCACACGAGAGCGGGCCGAGAAACGATGAAAGCAGAAGGCAAGACCTCGATGAGGCCAGAAAACAAAGTGACATGGCTTATATAAGGATGGTCGACCAGAAACAATAGGCAGAGCGATACTACAATAAAAAAGCCAAGGTTAGACCGCTCAAAGTCGGGGACTACGTACTCGAAGCCAAAATACAGAAAAGCAAGGATCCAAGGGAAGGAAAGCTAGGGACTAATTGGGATGGCCCATATAAAATTACAGCGGCAGCAAGCAAAGGGTCATTCCAACTAGAAACGCTGGTAAGAAAACTACTACAAAACAACGATGGCCCACCTTAAGTACTTCAACTTCTAAGGAAAGATGTTCTCTGAGCCGTACTCTTTTTCCCTCACCTGAGTTTTGTCCCAATTGGCTTTTCTCGGGGAGGTTTTTAATAAGGCGACTTAGAGGACATTTTGAAGTTTAGCATGACCAGGTGAGAATACAAGTTAGCAAGTTCATTGCTCGACCCCTCAAATACTTCTCCAGGCTGACCAATAAAGGGACTAGATAGACTGGGACCGGAATACCAGCCCGAAGAATGTGTAAACTTCTCCAATATATATATATAAAAAAGCAAAGCATACAAGCACATGATGTCCACCTATGTTTCCACCAAGTTTTAACTCCGCACCAGTCAAGATACTCATATTCGACCTCGTTCGCATTAATTAAGAGTAACATTCGACCTCGCTTGAATCAACCCACATTCGACCTCGTTCGGATTAATTAAGAGTAGCATTTGACCTTGCTCAAATCAACTCACATTCTACCTCGTTCGAATTAATTTAGAGTAATATTCGACCTCGCTCAAATCAACTCACATTCGACCTTGTTCGAATTAATTTAGAGTAACATTCAACCTCGTTTGAATTAATCTAGAGTAACATTCGACCTCGCTCGAATCAACTCACATTCGACCTCGTTCGAATTAATTTAGAGTAACATTCGACCTCGCTAGAATCAACTTAATTTCGACTTCATTCGAATTGATTCAGAGTAACATTCGACCTCCTTTGAATCAATCCACATTCAACCTCGTTCGAATTAATCTAGAGTAATATTCGACCTCGCTCGAATCAACTCACATTCGACCTTGTTTGAATTAATCTAGAGTGACATTCGACCTCGCTCGGATCAACTCACATTTGACATCGTTCAAATTCCTTTAAGACACTCACATTCGACCTCGTTCGAAATTAATTAAGAGTAACATTCGACCTCGCTCGAATCAACTCACATTCGACCCAGCTCAAATTTCATTCACATTTAACCTCGTCTGAATTAATTATGGCGATGTTTAACTTTGCTCAAACTAATCAAAGACACACTCGGCCATGTTCAAGTTAACTCCTAGCAACAGTTGTTTTAAATCAAGAAAATCAATCGAGGAAACAATTCAAGGAAAAAACAGGACTCAAAAATAAACAGCAAAAGAAGCATTCTAAATCAAAAAGGTATCTAACAAGGGCCGAACAGATGCCCGCAAAAGTATAAACAAATTACAAAAATTACAAAAATCATCACTCAGTCGCATCATCCCCGCCATCATCCTTGCCAGTCGAGTACGCATCATCATACTAAGCACCTTGATTGATTCCGCCCAACTCATCTTCATCATCACCCGCCCGTGGCGTGGCAGGATCATAACCACAAGCGACTCGAGTTGCACGCCCCTTGGCACGAGAACCCTTGAACTCAACCTCAGTAACTCTCCCTGCCGCCATCAAGTCCCTAAATATGTCTAGTTGGGCCTCGACATGGATCCGCTTCTCATACGAATCCCGCGCAATGTCAGGATAAGCGAAAGTGTGAGAGGAAGATGGTCGAGCCAATAACTGTGCCTTTTCGGCCTCAAGAGTGGCGACCTGATCATTTAAATTTGAAACCTCTCCTTCAAGCTCTCCAACCCGCTCCTCAAGCCTTTCCTCCCTGAGCATGACTATCTTTGCTTCACTCGTCCGTTCAGGTCTGAGGATGAGGATGACCTTCTCTGATGTCGCCATCCTGGCCACCTCATCTTTTCCTAAATTTGTCGTCTTCTAGATCAACTCATCACTTAAATCATCGGCCTTGTTCAATCTCTACTTAAGCTTAGCCCGCAGAGATGCCACTTGAGCCTGAAGATCAGCTCACTCAGTCGTGACCCCCTGCTCACGTCAAGCTCATCTTCCCTGGATTTAAGTGCTCCCTCAAGCTCGCTACATTTGCCGATGACCCTCATGAGTTCATCGTCCTTCTGCCTCAACTCATCTCTAAGAGACTGGAAACTATCGTTAGCGCAGAATCGAGTGTGTATCTCATGGTACTTGGCACGGTACTCATGAATCTTCAAAACCATTTTCTTAAAAAAAACCCTTCCTCTTCTCCTCTTGGCGGGCGTTCTCGATCTCCAAAATGAGATTGTAGTGAAAAAGGAAGAGCCAAAAGAGTTAGTAAAAACAAACAGGAGAAAGGATGTAAGGTACAAGAACAAAAAAACATACCCTCACAGCCATTCCGAATATTCCTAATGACAGATCGGTATCCTTGAACGTCCACAAAATCCTGTTCTCGGTGCTAGAGCAGAGAGGAACCAAAGAAGGGACTACGCTCTCTGTATTCACCAACAGGTTGTTGTCCAAGGGAATGACTATGGTGCGAGTAGATCCCACCGTCCTCACTTCTACCCAAGTAAACCCCTCATCCAACATCTGAACCTTTTCGGGATCGATGCCTTAACCGGACTCATAGCCATCTACACCCACACCTTTCCCCCTATCCTTAACAGAGGAAGAAAGTTCGACATGCCCCTACAGCGACAGATCACTCCTCGAAACGACCTCCACTGCCTCTAATCGCCCTTTTCCTTCCACGGCAGCCTCGGGTAAGGGAGAAATTTCTACATTTGAAGGGGGAGAAGTCTCAGTGTTCGAAGCCACGTCGCCCTCTGATGCGGTAGTGGCCAGCTCGGGCTCACCCCTTGTTAACCATTCACTTCTTATTGTCTTGCCGCCAACTTCTGTCCTCCGCCTTTTTAACAGAATTGCTTCCTTCTCTCTTGGCGATGACTCGTCCACTAGGTGCAATAGAGGAGAAGTCGGATTCTACGCTAATGGGGTAGCCGCTCGACAGCCAGGCCTACGCAGGCTTGGGGTTTGAGAAGAAGCAGTAGTCTATACGAACTCGCCTACAATCCTAGTGATCATAGACCCGATCGAGTTATACGATTGAAAAAAGACGGGGGTAGGAGCCTTCACTCTCCTCGGAGCCCTCCAACCTAACAACAAAGAAAAACTACATGAAGTGAAAAAGAAGATGGTATGAAGGCCGAAGCAACTGAAGATCGAAACAAGTTGACTTACCGGTCGAAGAATGTTTACGTCCAAACTTCTTGTTGAACAACAAACACTCACGGATGCCCACCGTGTGGGGTGAAATTTGACTCACCCGGTCGCGAATGTCAGCAACCAACATAGGAGGCTCCTTCTTGGTCGCACAAAAAAGGAAGAAGAGTGATTAAGTCACCGGAGAGAGACAACAAACAATTAGTTAGCAAAAACACTTATAGGCGAAGTTCCACGCCTTAGGGAACCCACTGGGGTTCGCCACCATGTGCTCGATTTTAATGTAGAAGAAGTTAAACCAAAACTGATGATTTGCCTTGTCGTCCATCTTCACCATCAATCCCTTGGTCCCACAGTGGCGGAGGTGTATCATCGTACCTCAGTGAAAGCTTGGCGCAAAAAGATGTAGCAAATGGCGGATGGGAATTCCACGGTTGGTCAGCTCCACGTACTTTATCAACATAAGGAATATTTTATAACTATAGGGGGAGAGTTAGGCCAGATAGATGCCGTAGTAGTGGTAGAATTCCTCCGCCAACATGGGAGGAGGAAGAGAATAGCCCACTTAAACGGGTCTGCGTAAAATGGGCAATACCCAGTGTCACACCTCCATTTTCTTCTTACTACACCCGCGAGGGCGTAATAAAAGAAGTTTTTCCATTTAAAGGACAATCGAGACGGGATTTGTTATTACATTTCAGAGTCACCACTTGGGAGATTAATGGTATCCCAAGTCACCGGTTGAATCCCGAACCGAGGAAATTATGACTCTGTTAACAGTCCGCAAATCAGAAATCCGAGTAAGGAATTCTGTTAACCCGGGAGAAGGTGTTAGGCATTCCCGGATTCCGTGGTTTTAGCACGGTCGCTCAACTATTGTATTTGATTTTATCTGATTTTAATACATGTTCTATCCCTTGTGACTTTTATTAATAGTCCGCTTTTATTATGTATTCATCATTTTTTTAATAAGAATTACAACGTCGTGAAAATGCATCTCGAACCACGTCGCACCAGTGCACCCGTGACTTTTGACACATTTCGACTTTGTTGAGATTTGAATTTGGGTCACATAAATGTGCACCCATATTTAGGAAGGTAATATTATTAACATACGCGCCTAAAGCAGCTACGCGTTATTATATTTGGGGAAGACCATGAAATTCGCTAAATGGCCCTCCCAAATTCTAAGTAACTTTAACAACCAGTTATTGAGGGCCCCGCCTTTTGTATTTTATTGGACGAGGCTCATCTCATTTTATTAATTAAAGGATAAACCTAAAACAACTAAGTTTTTCAGTATTTAATTGTCTCTAAGAATAGAAAAGAACAAGGCTTAATCTATCAAATAAGTTTTAATTGGTAAATAAGACCTAGTCCAGGTCTCGAATGAACGAATCACTATATACAGACCTGGGCCATCTGATTGAATCTCCAGGCCCAAAACAACATAGGAAATTAGTTGCTGAAGCTAAGTGGATTGGGCCAAAACGTCCACTAAATTTAGAACAAAATGCTATGACTATTTTTATCCATAGTAATGGAAAGCATTATACAATCACTCTACTTTAGTGAAAACATGGACTGATCGACTTGCAAATTTTACATCAATTGTCCTATTTACTCAATTAAATACTTAAATACTGATAAAATGAAGGAATAACGGTCTGAAAATCATATTAACCTAATCCACTGTAAATGATTCATGGATTTTGAATGACCCACTTGTTATGGCACATGAAACCTTAAAAATTGAAATTACTTCCTGATTCAATTAACAGCCAAAGCATACTTGAAAAAATTTAGGCAAGCTGAAATCAATGAAATATTCCATTAATTCTACTTATTATTCAACACACATACTAATCTAACTACAATTATTTAGATATGATAATCTGGTAAAAAAAAATAAGGATTCTAAATCTAATTAATGTATCATTACAGATCAGATGTCAAAACAGTCCACTCTATTAGAAAAACAGTCCAATTGAAATGCAAATACAATAGAACAGGCGGCTAGGTATATCAGAAACAGCTTCTTCATTTCACTCTAAGAATTGGAGATCTACATCACACTGAATTCAGGATGTGTACCTGTAATTGCGATGAAATGGAGGAGAAAATGAGGACCAGCAATAGTAACAGTCAAGCAGTAACAAACAGAGACCAAAGCACAACCCAGGAAGAAGTAAATTTGATTAAAACACCCTGAATCTACTTGGAATAGAACCAGGAAGTTTCAAAGCAATTTCAATGATCAAAATAGCTCAACCACATTCGAGATTATACCCAGATCCACTTCTGAAACTAACAGATGATAAAATAGCCTCAAACAGTCTCAATTGAACCCAAATTCACTTGAAATACCCTCAGGAATATCCAGGAAAACTTCAACACCCAAAAATTATCCAAAATCAGTTCAAACACACTTGAAATTACTTGAAAAATCACACTAATGAACCTCTGAAATTTCTGGAACTAGAAGAATAAAATTCAACAATTAAAAATCAAAATCAACTAGAATTATCTAATGGAATAGTAATTTTTTTTTGGATTTTTACTGATTTCTATTATTTTTTTGGATTTTTAAAGGTTTGAATTTCAAATTGGAAATCTGAAATTGAAAGAGGGGTTTTGGGGGAATTTTTTGAGGCTCCAAAACTTGTGAAACAAGGCAAATGAATGCCTATTTATAGAAAATTCTAGGGTGCAACTTCAGATTTTTGTTTTACTCATTAGTCCCTACTTTATTTCCATTTCTACCCCTTATTTTCTGACTTGTTAAACAAGTAACTACACCTATTTAGCTAAAATCTACACTAGAGCCCAATCTAAAAGCTTCTAATCCTATTATAATTCATATATTACCCTCACTTTATTGTAGAAATTACCAAATTTGATCAAACTACCCTTTTCCCTTCCCAAAACTACCTTTGTTCCCTCCTAAAATTACTAACTAACCTATCAACTATAACCAATTCCCTAACTGGACAATTTAACTAAACCTGATATTACATCTACAATTAATGAGGTTAAATCTAACGATGAACTACAATTAAACCAAACCTTTTATTGACTAAACCAAACGAATTACCCTAACACAAACTATCATCAAACCAAATCTTGCCAATTACATGAACAAATTTTGATTAAACTAATTACTCACTTATCGAACTAATCAGGCTAACAAAACAAAATAAAAGTCAATTTAGAATTAAACTAATCTAAAGAAGAATGCAAATGAATACTGAAATTTAAACAGACCATGCCTAATCGAAAATTAGAAAGATTCATTCAAAGTTTTAATCAACAGAAAGATGAAAGAAAAATATATATACAGAGTAAAGAAAGAGAAAGGACTCACAACTACATTATTAGCCACTCGATTGCCTATTAAATCTGGAAATTCAATTGACCTCCAACATGCTTGAATCATCAAAGATGGTCGAAACATCATGAGGGAAGTTAAGGAATTGTATGCCCTGAATTTGAAGGGATTTCGGGAGGTTTAGTGTGTAGCCGAAAAATATTAAATTTGATATTCGAACTATTTGGTCCTGATTTAAAAGAAACCACTTGTATATTTGGAATGAGGGAAAAGAGAGGAACATAAGGTGTTATTTTGGGGTGGATTGGAGTGACCGGCGTTCGCCGGCGGCGGCTAGGGTTTGAGAAATTTAAGGCGTTTGGTTGGGGTTTGGAGGAAGCTATTGTGGGAGTTAGAAAGGGGAAAGGAAGGTGATTCTAGGGTGAGATTTTGGCGTGGTTTGGCTCAGATAATATTCACCGGTGTTAGGGTTCCGGTGGGGTTGTGGTAACGGAGGCGGAGCAACGTACGATGAAGAAGGAGTATATTCTTTTTAAGTTTAATTATTTCAAACAGTTATATCTAATGTTAAGGATGGACCTGAGTCGTTGGATCAAGGGGAATTAATGGTCGAGATCAAACAATGCCAAACGGCATCGTTTTGTTGACATAGAGAGCAGACCGGGTATAGGGGAATTGGGCCTGGGCGTGGGTAATAGGAAAGGGCCAACTGGGCTAGGTTATTTTTCTTCAAGAATGGCCCAAATATGGGTCTCCAACTAAGATACTCTTTTAAATTGTTTTCTTTATACTCTTGTATTTTATTTTCTTCTTTTTGTATTTTGTATTTTTTCTGATTTTAGAAAAATTAAAACAAAACCTAATTAAATTATTTAACTTTTAAAATTAATTATCAATTAAAATGCAACAATTATCAATTTGAAATGGCCTAAGACTATTTTTGTGATTTTCTTTAAATTGTTCTAAAATTAATTAATACCTACTTAATACTAAAATGTGAAATTAAATTTTTATTGCAAATGCATATTTTTTTGTATTTTTAATATGAATTATTATGCAACCAATTAACACAAAAATGCAACAATTATCAAAAAAATGACACAAAAATACACAAAAATTGTAAAAAATAAAGAAAAATCATTTTGTTTGAATTTTTGGGAATAATTTGCTTAGGCAAAAATCACGTGCTCACAGCTGCCCCTCTTTGCTCGGAAACATGAAGAGTTTTCGTGCAAAGACAAGTGAGCGAAAATAAGGGATTTTTGCCCATTCGCATATTCCGTGTGAAGCATTTTGAAAAGTTTGACTGCACCCTGCTTCAGAGGTTGCCTACATATCCTGGGCTAAACAGGAATCAGGTCAGT
>MU692144.1:0-42583 GCA_026770625.1 Nicotiana glauca
ATAAATTTCTCAAGTGGCGACTCTGAACCTTTAATAAAAACGAATCCCGTTTCGATTGTCCTTAAATTGGAAAAACTCATTTATTACTATATCTCTTCTCGGGGTATAGTAAAAGCTGAATAAAAGCTTTTCTTCGGAAAAAGGAGGTGCAGGAGGTGCGACAACGACCCCCATAAGCTCCTTCTTCTTCACCCCAACCCAAACGACCCACCTTCAAGCAACAGAGCTTTCAGCAGCAATGAACAAAAAGCAGGGAACGAAAATCCCTTAGGAAAATTGCTTTCCCTCGCCAAAATCCGGCCATTCGCCAGAGTTGACCACCGACAATGGCCATTGTTGCTCCAACCTAGCCGCCTCACTTCATCACTCCTCTCTCTACCGTCTCAATCACCATGGATGCCACTTAAAGCTCCAAAATCAGTCCACGAATAGCTCAGTTCTTTCTCAATCGAACTCCATCCGAATTTTGAAGTCTAAAAGCTTGTTTGAGGCGAGATTCGAGGTTGCCAATTCAAGGTTCGTTGAGGTTGAGCGTTGGTACGCGTTCTTGCCTCCTTGCTGTTTGGAGTAGTGAAAGTGTATCTGTTGGTTCTACAATTGCTACTTAAGGAAAAATGCTAATGGTTCATCCATTTTCTTTTCTTATTATGTTTCTACAATTTGTGGTTATTTTTAACTTGGTATTGTTGATTGTTTCGACTTGAATGAATTGCTATTCTATTTGGATCCTTTCTTGTCATAGTATTATTGTTATGGGGATCTGGTCTTGATTGCTTAAGAATATGTGTTTGAGTAATTTTTATTCCTACCTATATTTGTCTAGTCCAATTCCATGTGAAAAATGTATAATTCTTAAGCCTCACGGTAATCCGAAACTTAGGAAAGCAATTTTTTATAAGCACATCTCGAGGATGGATGCAGGATATCGCAAGAGTGTTGTTGATTTAGTTTAGTTTGTTTTATTCTTCTGTTGCTTTATATATATAATTGTGATTCATCTTAACTTGAGTTTGGTAATTCCCTTTGAGGTTGGCTTTTTGTTTGTCCTGTTTCCTCGTTCTACATCGTTAGTTACTTTCGTCTGGTATAAAGTTTTGGTGGTTTGCCTTGAAATTAGAGTGCCCTTATTGAGGCCCTTTAGACTTCACTTTTACTTTGTTGAATCTGGTTCTTACCGTTAGAGGTGTAGCATTTTACAATTGAAGTAGAATATGTTTTATGGAAGTTAAGGCAAGAATTCCAAATGTTTAGGTGCTTGTTCTACTACCACACTCTGCCATTTTGTTTTGGAGCACCACTTTGTTTCTCTATACTTGGATAATCTGCCGGTTACTGCAAATTTTAAGGCAACTTTGCTAATTGTCCTATACACTCAAAAAGCCTTACATATTGTGCATGAAGGAGTTACTCCAATTATTTTGTGGTGAAAAATCAAATGTTCGTAGTTGTCTTAGTCGCGTTAATTATATAATTACCATGACTATTACTAAAGTTCGGGGGTACATTTCATGTGGCCCGGTTCTAATTTCAACAAGGTTAAATAAAGTATGTCGTGAACCGCGGGTTCATTTAATGTAGCGTGGCTTACGATGTGTTTTAAATAACCTTGAAATTTTCTGAGATATTAAAAGTGGCTAAAAAGTTAAAATGCACATAGGTTTGAAAGTATTTTTAAAATCAGATAATTAGGCCGGTAATAATAGTTGAGCGATCGTGCTAAAACCACGGAACCCGAAAATGCCGACTTAACAGAATTCTTTACCCGGATTTCTTTGTTCGCAGACTTAGAACAGAGTCAATATTTTCCTCGATTCGGGATTTTAACCGGTGACTTGGAACACCATAAATCATCCCAAGTGGCGACTCTGAATTTTAAATAAAATAATCTCATTTCGATTGTCACATAAATTGGAAAAAACTCCCTTATATTCCTTCCGGGGTAGTAAAAAGGAGGTGTGACAGCTCTGGCGACTCTGCTGGGGATAAGAACACAGAACTTCTGGTTCAGGGTTCAAAAATTCGAGCTTAGAATAATTGGTATATTTGGCTTTATTGTTATCTGGTTTTATTTACATGTTTGGACCTAATATGCGAAATATTATTTTTTACCGCTTTGATATTGTTGAACTATATATAAATTGTTGCGAAACCCTCCTCTCTCTGAGTCTTCTAAATCATCTAGGAAGTGTGCACTTCGTGTGACTTCTCTTCTGTTAAAGTCATAATCCAATTTTAGAACGAGGTTGGGACAAATTACAAAATTGGTGAAGCTTCTGTATTCCCGGTACGTTGCCCCCCTCCCCCAACCCGGCTCAAGTTGTCCGCTCGGGTAAGCCTGGTCTAGAAAAAATAAGCCCAGGTTTTTAAAACCTAGTATAACATAGCCTCATGCTGGATCCTAGTAGGAACGTTAGTTTGCATCACGTGCAGTTGACTTAGGGGACTCAATACAGGGGTTGGGTCCGTCCAGGACAGGTGTACCTAAAAATAAAAGACCATCCTGATGCATCATATGTGTTACATGTTGTATTTATTCAAGGGTAAAAGGGTCATTTGGCAGACCAATGATAGTTGAGGACAAATGAAAAAAAATAAAAGAAGAGAAAGAAAAAAAAAAGGGGGGCGAAGTGTGAAGATAAAGCGAGTGGGGCCCAATTATATTTTCTGTCACATTTTTGTTTAAGGAAAAAAAGAGCTTGAAATTTCAAAAAAAAAAAGATTTTGCACTTTTTCATCATTTTTCGAAAATTAGAAAATAAAAAAAAGGGGAAAAAATCCAAAAAGAGTTTACATGTTTCATCATTCTTCAAAAAAAATAGACAAAAAATATATTTTCTCTGAATTAGTTTTTTTTTTATTCTCGCCCGTATCCAATCTGCCCGAACTACGCATACCTGATTCTCGTCTTTCGGGGTGTGATACGTAGGCAACACATATAGTGTCATGTCTTCTTAGTGAGTTTAGGTTCTTGGCTTCGCGGGGTCTTAGCCAAATCATGCATTTTTAGCTACTTTTAGCCACATAGGTTAATTTTAGAAAAATAGTCATAACCATGTCTTGCATGTATCTAGTAGGGAATGTTATTGTCTCAAATATGGCATGTCTTGCAACCAGGGAATATGAAGATGATACCACAATTGGTTGCAAGTGTTTGGAGCGAAGTTGGCAATGTACAACTTGAGGCTACTTCTTATTTCAGAAAAATGCTCTCAAACGAAAGGAGTCCCCCAATAGCAGAAGTAATTCAAGGAGTTTGAGGCATCTTGGGCTCTCGCATGTTGCATCTGGAACATCTGAGCATACAAAGATGGTAATTGATTCTGGTGCAGTCCCAAGTTTTGTGAAACTACTTGGTTTTCCTAGTGATGATGTGCGAGAGCAGGCTGTGTGAGCTCTAGGAAATGTTGCTGGTGATTCCCCAAAGTGGCGCAATCTTTTCCTTAGATGTGGAGCTCTACTTCCCTTGCTATCTCAGCTGAATCCAAATTCCAAGCTATCTATGTTGAGAAATGCGACGTGGACACTTTCAAATTTCTGCAAAGGCAAACCACAGCTTGTTTTTGATCAGACAAGGCCTGCACTTCCAGTTCTTCAACAACTTATTCATTTAAATGATGAAAAAGTTTTGACTGATGCTTGCTGGGCGCTCTCATATCTCTCGGATGGTACAAATGATAAAATTCAAGCTGCTATTGATTTTGGAGTATGCTCGCATTTAATTGAGTTATTATTTCACCAGTCTCCATCGATTTTGATTCCGGCGCTTCGGACAGTTGGAAATATTATGACCAGAGATGATATGCAAACTCAGTGTATCATCAACCATCAGTATTTTCCTCGTCTTTTGAACTTGTTGAATGGTAATCATAAGAAGAGTATTAAGAAGGAAGCTTGCTGGACAATTTCAAACATCACAGTTGGCAACAGGGAGCAAATTCAGTCTGTAGTTGAGGTTGGTATTATTAGTCCTCTTGTTAATTTGCTACAAAATGCTGAGTTTGATATAAAAAAGGAGGCTGCATGGGCAATCTCAAATGCCACATCTGGTGGTTCGTATGAGCAGATCAAGTACCTTGTTAGTGAAAGTTGTATCAAACCACTGTGTGATCTTCTCATTTTTTCTGACCCAAGGATTCACAGTTTGTCTTCAAGGGCTTGAAAATATCTTGAAGGTTGGTAAAGCTGAGAAGAATTTGGGCCATACAGCGGATGTAAATCTTTATCCGCAACTGATTGATGAAGCAGAAGGTTTACGAAAAATTGAGAATCTCCAAAGCCATGACAATCAAGAGATCTATGAAAAGGTTGTGAAGAGTCTTGAGATGTTTTGGTTGGAAGAAGATGATGAGACCATGCCACCTGGTGATGCGCCCCAACAGGGTTTCCAGTTTGGAGGTGGGAATGTCTCTGTACCATCAGGGAGATTCAACTTCAACTGAAAGGATTTTTCGAGTGATGCATTACCTCCACAAGTGAAAACTGATTCTGCCGGTTCCAGTTTAGGTTTTGCATAGCTCAAGGTCTTGTGTAGGATCAATATCAGTGTCCTGTGGCCATTCAATCTATTTTCTATGAAGTATCCTCAAATATTCTCATTGCCTATTTCTTCGTAGCTAAGTCAAAGTTCTTTATCGTTTCACCTTCGAAAGCAATTGTTGGGAATTTTGATGTGTTCCCTAAAATTCCTTGTTCACTCGGCTTAAATGTATTATTGACATCACATGTTCTGGGTGTTGAATTTAATTGCTTAGATCTCAGTATTGTATTCATTGTCTATTTCGATGACGAAAGTTAGTAGCATTTGAGTATTGAAAGTAATTAAATTCCCTCATTATTACATAAAAAAAGTAAAAAAAGGAAAAAAGGAAAAAAAAGAAAAAGAAAAAGAGAACGTTAGTTTATTTAGTTTATTCTCGATCTTCCACGAACTACCCAAAGATCTTATTCATGTGGCGTCATGATACGTAGGCAACCTACATAAGGTTCGATCGATTCATCTTTTTAGTCATTTATTTAAAAGAAAAAGGAAACAAAAAAAAGAGAAAAAAAAGCATGAAGTTGTGGAATGTGAGAAATGAGAGGAAAGAAAAGATCGATGATCAAAAATTAAAAAAATGAAGGAAAATGAGCAAGTCAGGAAGTGCTAGAAAATAAAATAAAAGAGAAGATTGAAATGAACAAAATTGGGATGATGCCAAGTGACCTTATGACCCTCGAAGTCATTCTAGAACCGTTAATTGTTGCTAGGTGCATTGTATGTAATGTGATATGTTTAGCTGTTAAATGCCCTAATGCTAACAAGATAACCCCATTTTGTTCCTTTTGTTATCTTTATTGAGAAGAAGGGTGGTTGGTTTATGGTTTTTAAGTAACTCATCCATACAACACAAGATCAAAGAGCAAGGTAGTCTGGCTAGCAAAGACTTGGACGCAGGGGTTGTTGATCCATCTAAGGGAATTGTTGAATCATAATCTAAGTTGAAAGAAGAGGTCTTAAGGTTGAAAACACAGATGGCCGAAATATACCAAGCCTGGATTAGTGGGCATACTCCACCTTGATTCACCTTGCAACTATCCCACCACTATCACAAGTCCAGGATATCTTCTCACAACCTCTTCACACTCCACCCCTCGAAACCACCTCATATCCCGCTCCTTTGACCACTCATGTTTTTGTAGCTCATCTACCTTCTACCTTTCCTCGATCCTCTAGCGAGACTGTGTTCAAAATCTCCGATGCCCAACACTATGCTCTAGAACCAATTTTCAAGGTCTCGGGTCCATACTCTCACGCTCCTCATTTTGAGCCTCCTGGTGAGGTTGCAAAGCCTGTTAAGACAGTGGAGCAAGATAAGATATCCAGAAAGCTGAAAGGGCTTAAGATGCCAAAGTTTAATTTGTATGATAGGCGTGGAGATCCAGCAGCCCATCTGAGGGGTTATTGTGGTTAAATGGGAAGTGTTGGCGGGAAAGATGAGTAGCGGATGATGTATTTCAGTGAGAGCCTGACTGGGGCAGCTTTGGAATGGCATACTCATCAAGATGTCGGTAAGTGGAATACATGGGATCGCATGGCTAAAGATTTTGTGTGACACTTTCAGTACAATATAGACATTGTCCCAGACCGTTCCTCCCAATCTCAGATGGAAAAAAAATCCAAGTAAAGTTTCAGAGAATTTTGGTTCAGATGGAACGAACAAGTTGCTCGGGAAGTCCTCCCATTGATAGAAAAGATAATGCTAAGCCCTGCCAATGACAAGATCCAGTGAGCATTGTTGCTAAATGCTTTCACCCTCAATTCTGACCCCATGAACATCCCCAAACTTCACATAATCCACCCCAGTATTATCCTCCAAACAACATTCGGCCATCTGTCCAACCACTAGGTCACTCCCTACGGCGAGCACCAGCATCCCAAAATTCTCGTCCGCCTTTACAGCATTTTCGAGCATCCAACAACCCTAGAAAATAGGGGCAGAGAGGGTAAAAAAATAAAGAAATAGGTTCACACCAATCGGGGGGTCCTACACAAGCTTGTTTGAGAAGTTAAAACATTCTGGCCTGATTAAGCCTCTCCTCGGCTATACTTCGGACCCATATGCAAAAGGATTTGATCCTACTGTACGGTGCATGTACCACTCTAATGTCCAAGGTCATAGCATTGAAGATTGTCATGTTTTGAAAAGGGAAATAGAAAGAATGATTCAAGAAGGAATAATTGAGGTCCAAGGCAGTAATACCCCAAGCGTCACACGTAATCCTCTACAGGTATATGACAACGCACAAATTGTTGGGATGGTTGGAAATGAGGAAGGGTTGGTCAAAGAAGTCAAGGAGGCACTTGGTGAAGTTAATGATATTGAAATTGGTAATGATCTTGGTAATATTGATGCGAAACTCAGTGGCTAAGAAGCCGAGCTTGGTAATTGGAAAGACGCTCCCTTCTTGGTTACTCGGGGAGGAGTCTTGGTGGTTCATTTTGTTGTCATTTCTTTTGTCTGGGTTATTTTAGGGTTGTAATTCGGATATTGTCTTGTGACTCAAAACTTTCTGTCCTTTTTATTTTTCCTGGTTTGTTTAGTTGTAACAACTCGTTTAGTGCTATCTAGGTTTGTTCCAGGGTTGTAATCCTAGTTTAGTTTGCTTGTTTTGTTGTTCAATCCCTTTCACCGTCTGTCTAATGTAATTTTCTGTTTTCTGTTATTTCTAGTCATTTCTGTTTAGTTCTCTTCTCCTTTTATAGTTACTTTCATGTTGGTTCTAGCGATATGACATGCACGTATAATTCCAAGCCTGGTCTTAAAAGTTAGTTTAATTATGAAGCAATGAAACAATTTTGAAGATGATAGGGACAGTTGAGGGAAATAAGTAAAGGGATTTTGAGATCACTTCAAGCCCGAATTGTGTGAAACTGGGGTAGATAGAACATAAAGAAACACTATTGAAATGCATCATGCCGCATCGGGTTGAAGCTAAAGGAAAGTTTGCCCCAAATTGGTAGGGGTCGTTCGTGGTAACGAGAGTGTTGTCCAATGGTGCTTTGTATTTAACAAATATAGAAGGCAAATGTGTGGATATGGCTATCAATTCTGATGCAGTCAAAAGATATTACGTATGATTTCTTTGGTTTGTTTAATTGTGTTGTTTGTATTTGGCATGATTTGAAGATTGGAATGACGAAGATATTTTATTCTGCTATCGACACACTTTATCCTTTATTACCCCTTTGAGCCTTATTTATTTTCTTTCATATCCCTCTTTTGGAACCAGAAGCAGAGTTTAGAAATACAGATACAAAAAAAAGGGAAAAAAGAAGAGAAAAAGAGAAAGAAAAATGGGAAAAGAGTAAAGAAAAAAAAAAAAAAAAAAAAAAAAAAAGAGAGAGAAAAAAGTACCAAAAAACAAAGCAATTCCTATGTCATGAACTACGTTTGACCTTATTCCTTTTAAGGATACGTAGGCAGCCTCATGGTTCGGTCCCATCAAAATAAAAATCCAAAAGCCCCCAGGCAAAGAAACTAGGGCAGAAGTTGTGGTTATTTAAAAGATCTGATTCCAAAAGTTGTAAGTTTGAACCCATTCAAGTTGTTTTGAGCCTTCATGATATCCTTTCTTTCTAACCCTAACCAAAAGCCCACATTACGATCCAAAGAAAGACTTTCCGACCAATTTTTGAGAGATGCCAAAGTCAAGCAAGTAGAGGTGATTCATATCAGGGGCAACACTATGTTATGAACAAGGAAAATAAAAAAGAGAGAGTCTTACCGGTGAAAACCTTCACCGGCACTATAAGGCGACGGTAAGTTGAGAGAAAGAACAAAATGAGAGAGGCTTGATGGTGAAAACCCTTCGGGCACTACAAGTCGAATAAGTATCATGAATTAGATTGGAAAATCGGAGCATTGAAGCCTTGTTTCACGGAGAAGAGGTGCAATAAGAGTTGAACATTAGACTTGCTTGACAGATTATGCCACTTAACCGAAAGGCGCATGTCATGATCATTAGAGTTGGTGTCCACATCTGATAAGTTTCTACTTTGTAATTTTCTTGTTAGGTATCATCTCTTTCCATTGTCCCTTACTCCATTACTTTTGTCTTGGTCACTTCCTCTTCTTGAGTCTGTTTGGTCAAAACAAGTGTGAATTGACTTCAAAATCTGCCACTAGCTTTCCAATTGTACAAAGTGGAGTCTAGCTAGCACATCAAAGCAACACAAGTCAGGAAAGAACAGTATGTGCACTGAGTTGGTAAAAATCAATGTGCTCTGGGATTCATGTGAAATGCAAAGGTTTGGTAAATGTCAGTTCATGAGAAATGCAACAGATAAAGGGTATTGGGTCTGAATGGAGAAGAGGTATTTTCTGTGATAAGGGTGACAGAGAAATTGGTTAGTCAATAAGCAAGCAATGTCTTTCAAGGTGAAATCAAAGTTATCATGGAAAGTGAAGGAGCAATCGCCACAAAGTCAAGGCCACAAACCAACTACCATGATTAAGCTCACAAGTTTTCTTTGTCTGAAACAGGGACGGAAGCTATGTTCATATCAAAGCTTGGAAGCTTGAAATGTTCAGGTGTAATGCCATAATTTTGCTTACGCAAAGGCTATTGAGAAGATCACATATCACCCCTAGGAGAAACACTGCCTAGTATACGCTTTTCAAGTTATATTTTGTTGTGGGAGATGCAATTCCTAAATTGAGAGTTCATTCATAGGAGACGCACTTCCTAGTTTGAGTCATTGAAGTTATACCTTTAGGAGACGCACTTCCTAAATTGAGAGCTCATTCATAGGAGACGCACTTCTTAGTTTGAGTCATTGATATTTCACCCCTAGGAGACGCACTTCCTAGTCTAGGTATTTCAAGTTATATTTTGTTTTAGGAGACACACTTCCTAAATTGAGAGTTCATTCATAAGAGACGCACTTCCTAGTTTGAGTCATTGAAGTTTCACCCATAGGAGATGCACTTCCTAAATTGAGAGTTCATTCATAGGAGACGCACTTTCTAGTTTAAGTCATTGAAGTTACACCTTTAGGAGACGCACTTCCTAAATTGAGAGTTTATTCATAGGAGACGCACTTCCTAGTTTGATTAATTAAAATTACACCTTTAGGAGACGCACTTCCTAAATTGAGAGTTCATTCATAGGTGACGCACTTCTTAGTTTGAGTCATTGAAGTTTCACCCATAAGAGATGCACTTCCTAAATTGAGAGTTCATTCACAGGAGACGCACTTCCTAGTTTGAGTCATTGAAGTTACACATTTAGGAGACGCACTTCCTAAATTGAGAGTTCATTCATAGGAGACGCACTTCCTAGATTGAGTCATTGAGGTTTCACCCCTAGGAGACGCACTTCTTAGTCTAGGTCTTTTAGGATACACCTGTAGGAGACGCACTTCCTAAATTGAGATTTAACCCCTAAGATACGCACTTCCTAGTTTAAGTCATTTAAGCTCGGCCCCAGGAGACGCACTTCCTAGTCTAGTTCATTAAAGTTTTACCTATTGGAGACGCATTTCCTAATCAAGGTCTTTCAAGTTATTCGTTTAGGAGGTGCACTTCCTAAATTGAGAGTTCATTCATAGGAGATGCACTTCTTAGTTTGGTTCATTCATGTTTCACCCCTAGGAGACATACTTCCCAGTTTGGTTCATTCAGGTTTTATTTTTAGCAGACGCATTTGCTAGTCAAAGTATTTTGATTTTACTCATAGGAGACACATATCCTAGTCTAGTCTTTAGTTTACTCTCATCATTGCATCAATAGTATAATTGGCTTACAATTTTGCTAACAACTCACAAATCTTCCTAGTGCAAACCGGGGCAGAAAATTTCATTTATTTTGTTTGTTTTGATTGCAGGCACCCAAATGGAAAACAAGGGAACACAAAAAGTTTCAGCAATCAGGTGCCCACCTAGAGAACAAGGGAAGACATTTCAAGTTTCAAGGGAAAACAATTCAAGTTCCAGATGAAAGGAAGACGGTTCAAGTTCAGCAATCATGTGCCCACCTGGAGAACAAAGGGAGTGCAGCAATGTTCAGAGGAAGACGGTTCAAGTTCAGCAATCAGGCGCCCACCCCGAGAACAAGGAAAAATAGTTCAAGTTTCGAGAAATAACAGTGCAAGTATTGGCAATCAGGCACCCACCTAGAGAACAAGGGAAGTCATTTCAGAATCCAATTCAAGTTAGAAGTGGTAGAAGCTCACGGCAAGAATGTGAGTCAACAGTCCGAGATGATCAATGGAAGTTAGTCACAATCCAGAATAAAAAAAAAAGAAAAAAAGAAAAAAAGAAGTGAATCCAAATGCAGAAGTTGATAAAAATGTGGGCTGCTCAAGACATGACTAAAGTCACAAGCATGGTATGTCCGGGTTTGATCCGAAAAGTTGAAGAAGAATGAACTAGCACCTGTAACTAGCAAGCGTCAATGTTCAAATCCAAAATCTGCATGAAGAACCATTCAAGACTCAAAATCAAGCTTCAGAAGACTTATAGATAGGAATCTTGTAACTCATAGTTGACAGGCTTAGCTAGTCTTTTTCATTTTTTGATTTTTGATGTAATAACAGGATGGTGGACCGGAACCTCGGCGGAACGACACCTCAATCGGCTCTCCACCTCAGTATACTCCATCATCTCACTCACTTTTGAACTACACGTGGCCTGATTCCTTTATAGCCAAGGATATGTAGGAAGCTCAGATACCAGGGCTCGGTCACATTCCCCTTTTCTCTTAGTTTTATTTGCTTAAATAAGGGTCGGGTCAAAAAACCTGTCTAGTCATTCTTTGTCCGAAAACTCTTTGCATTTCCAGTCAAAGAGGGGCAGCTGTAGACATGTGATTTTTGACCCTCCCCAAGATTTTCATATTATAGAACGTAAATATTTAATCTAGGCCTAATATAGCTATTTCAACTCATTTTTACTCTTTTACTTTTATTTTATTATAAGAAAACAAAAATTACAAAAAATAGGTTCATTAATGTTTTGTAGTCATTTTTAATCTAGAAAAAAATACCAAAAAATAGTTTTATTTTAACGGTCAGTCTTATTTTAATAATTATTTTTACTTAAGTAGGGCTAATTAAGATTTTTGATAATATTTCTATATGGATAGACTTTTAACTAATTAAGCTAATTTTAAGCATAGCTAGTCATAAAGGCCCAAGTTTCTAGCCCATTCCTTAAGCCCAATACCCACTACCCATTAAGCTAATCCTAGGGACCCTTCTAGACTTTTCTTTGGAATAAAAAATAAATAAAAAGACCCTAAGGACCTAAGAGCAAATACATAAAATATAAACCTAGACTCTATGACCTAGATATTTAGGCAAACGCCTAATGAGCTGAAGGAGGGAGATAGGAGTAATGCCTAAAAACATAGGGATAGACTGAAAATTAGCGCTGCAATACCCGGCCCCCCCCCCCCTGAAGCTCCTTCTTCTTCACCCAACCCAAACGACCCATCTTCAAGCAACAGAGCTTTTAGCAGCAAAGAACAAAAAGTAGAGAACGGAAATCCCTTGGAAAATTGCTTTCCCTCACCAAAATCCGACCATTCGCCAGAGCTGACCATCGGCAATGGAAATTGCGCTCCAACCTTGCTGCCTCACTCCTTTACTCCTCTCTCTACCGTCTCAATCACCATGGACGCCGCTTAAAGCTCCAAAATCAGTCCACGAATAGCTCACTTCTTTCTCAATCGAACTCCATCCGAATTTCTAGATCTAAAAGCTTGTTTGAGGCGAGATTGATGTTGCCAATTCAAGGTTTGTTGAGGTCGAGCATTGGTACGCGTTCCTGCCTCCTTGCTGTTTGGAGTAGAGAAAGTGTATCTGTTGGTTCTACAATTGCTACTTAAGGAAAATTGCTAAAGGCTCATTCATTTTCTTTTCTTATTATGTTTCTGCAATTTGTGGTTTATTTAACCTTGGTATTGCAGATTGTTTAGACCCGAATGAATTGCTATTCTATTTGGATCCTTTCTTGTAATAGTATTATTGCGATGGGGATCTGGTCTTGATTGCTTAAGAATATGTGTTTGAGTAAATTTTATTGCTACCTATATTTTTCTAGTCCAGTTCCATGTGAAAAATGTATAATTCTTAAGCCTCACGGTAATCCGAAACTTAGGAAAGCAATTTTTTATAAGCACATCTCGAGGAAGAATACAGGAGATAGCAAGAGTGTTGTTGATTTAGTTTAGTATGTTGTATTATTTTGTTGCTTTATGTATATAATTGTGATTCATCTTAGCTTAAGTTTGGTAATTCTCTTTGAGCTTGGCTTTTGGTTTTAGTCCTGTTACCTCGTTCTACATCCTTATTTACTTTCATCTGGTATAAAGTTTTGGTGGTTTGCCTTGAAATTATAGCTCTCTTATTGAGCCCTTTAGACTTCACTTTTACTTTGTTGAATATGGTTCTGACCGGTAGAGGTGCAGCATTTTACAATTAAAGTAGAATATGTTTTATGGAAGTTAAGGCAAGAATTCCAAATGTTTAGGTGCTTGTTCTACTACCACACTCTGCCATTTTGTTTTGGAGCACCACTTTGCTTCTCTATACTTGGATAATCTGCCGGTTACTGCAAATTTTAAGGCAACTTTGCTGATTGTCCTATACACTCAAGAAGCCTTATATATTGTGCATGAAGGAGTTATTCCAATTATTTTGGGGTGAAAAATCAAACGTTCGTAGTTTGCTTTAGTCGCGTTAATTATATAATTACCATGACTATTACTAAAGTTAGGGGTACATTTCATGTGACCCGGTTCTAATTTCAACAAGGTTAAATAAAGCGTGTCGTGAATCGCGGGTGCATTTCATGTAGCGTGGCTTACAATGTATTTTAAATAACCTTAAAATTTCCTGAAATATTAAAAGCGGGTAAAAAGTTAAAATGCACGTAGGTTTGAAAGTGTTTTAAAAATTAGATAATTAGGCCAATAATAATAGTTGAGCGACTGTGCTAAAACCACGAAACCCGGGAATGCCTAAAACCTTCTCCCGGTTTTACAGAATTCCTTACCCGGATTTCTGTGTTTGCTGACTGTAGAACAGAGTCAATCTTTTCCTCGATTTGGGATTTTAATCGGTGACTTGGGATACCATAAATCATCCCAAGTGGAGACTCTGAATTTTAAATAAAATAATTCCGTTTCGATTGTCACTTAAATTGGAAAAAACTCCCTTATAACCCTTTCGGGGGTAGTAAAAAGGAGGTGTGACAGCTTTACCCAATAATGAGGCCCGGAGTGTTGTTGCGTTCCTTAAGAAGAGTATTTTTACTAGGTTTGGCACTCCTCGAGCAATCATAACTGATGGAGGGTCTCATTTTTGTAATAGAGCTTTTGACACTTTGCTTGCAAAGTACGGTGTCAATCACAAAGTTTCTACTCCTTATCATCCTCAAGCGAGTGGCCAAGTTGAAGTCTCAAACAAGGAAATCAAGAGTATATTGTCAAAGACGCTCAATGCAAATAGGACCGATTGGTCAAAGAAATTGGATGATGCTCTATGGGCTTATAGGACTGCTTACAAGACTCCGATTGGTATGTCTCTTTACCGGTTGGTATTTCAGAAAGCTTGTCATCTACCGGTTAAGCTAGAGCGCAAGGCCATGTGGGCTTTGAGGAAGCAAAATCTTGAATGGGATATGGCAGCAAATTTTCATGTGGAGCAGCTTAATGAACTTGATGAACCCCGATTTCATGCCTACTCCAGTTCGTCCTTGTATAAGGACAATATGCAGCACCTTCATGACAAGTATGCTCGTGGTAAGGAGTTCAAAATGGGTAATTTGGTTCTCTTGTTCCATTCTCGGTTACGTCTGTTTCCGGGAAAGCTTAAGTCTAAATGGAGTGGACCTTTTGAAGTGGTGCTTGTGACTCTGTTTGGTGCACTTGACTTGAAAAACAAAAATGGAGAGATCTTTAGAGTTAATGGGCACAGAGTCGAACACTATCTCAGCAAGATTGATGACAGCCATGTGGTGGCAATGATCCATCTAAAGTGATTTGATAGTAACATGCATCATGCCGCGACGTTAAATCAGGCGCTTGTCGGAAGGCAACCCATGTATTTTTCTTTTTTTTTGATTTTCTTTGATTTTCTTTTTAGTGTAAAAGTTGCTTTTGGACTAACTAGTTATGAGATATGTGTAGGGTTGTTTTGATGCAGTGCAAGACCAAATTGAAAAAAATGATGCACTATATGAAGTTTGGACTGCTGCTGCATTTCATTTTTCGCGACCGCAATGGCCTTATTGCGGGGGCAAAATTTCATTGCGGTCCGCAGTGCTAAATGGTCAAAAGTGGAAGCTCTCTAAAGTTTTCACCGCGGTCGCAATGCATTTTTCGCGGTCCGCGGTGCCCTACCGCGACCGCAGAGCATTTTTGTGGTCCGCGGTGAATCCCCTGCCAGTGCCTCTTGTGTTTAATTACCTCGGTCCGCAATAGATTTTTTACGACCGCGGTGGGTAAGTAGTGTGGGTCCCAAGTCCTTTTTCTATAAATAGGACCTCAGGCTCCCTTTTACACTTTTCGCTCATTTGAATTCTAAAGAGATAAAGTAATATTCATCACTATCCTAAGTGCAAAAATTCAAACACTGATTCTCAATCAGCTGTATTGCATCTCATCTCTGGTACTTCAAATCTTTCCCTAGTCTTTAATTTTGTTTTATCCACTTTTATTTTGTTAGTTCGTACTTCTTCTTCTTCCTTTTTCTTTAAATTTTTAACTTAGGGTTACATAATGTTGTTTAGATTAAGGTTAATTAGTCAAACATGGTGATTTACTACCTAGTGGGTTGATAATATGTTGATTAAGGCTAAAATGTGCAAAAATTTGAAACCATAGGTTTGTGTTGCTGTGTACTGCTTACCGCGACCGCAGTTGATTTTTTACGGTCTGCGGTGCCTCTCTGCAGCCACGTTGCATTTTTTTGCGGTTCGCGATGTCTTTCTATAGCCGCACATCATTTTTAGCGGTCCACAGTGACCTGAATCAGAGGTTGGATAGTCTGAACCCCACCCCACTGCGGTCCACAGTGTTATTTTATACGGTCCGCGGTGGTGCCTTTGCAGACTCAATGCTTTTTATGCGGTCCGCGGTCAACTGTTTTTGTTCACATTCTTCACTGTTTCTTCTGGTAGTGTGATACTAACAAACATTAACTGAATTCTCCTTGCAGACAATGGTTAAATCAGGAGGAGGTGGTGAAAATCAGAAAGGAAAAGGAGAGTCCTCCCGGGGTAGGGGACAAGGAGTGATCAAATTGACCCCCCAAATCTGGAAAGCAATTGGGGAAACCAGAAAACAAATAAAGGCTACAGATAGAGTCATTTCCCATTCAGAAGGAAGTGAGTATTTGCCCTCCTGGGAGGCATCTGAGTCTAATTCAGTGCCAGAGTATGTGCCTGAATTCCCGGAGGGATTGAGATTGAGAGATGAACCTACCCCTCCAGGCTCTCTTACTGCTCAAGCTTCAATTCCAATTTCATCTGAGTCGTTTGAGGGCTCAGCGAAAAGCAGTGACAATGCAGCCTCTACTTTACCTACAGCTTCATCACTCGGTAAGGTTCCCATTGATGAATAAGAAGGGGGAGAACCCCAACCCGAGGGAGTGGAGAGAACTAGAAACCCCGAGGTGTAGAGAAGGAGGTTTGTCAGTGAGCTGGCATACCACAAGTTCCAGGAATGGTGGCCTCTAAGGTCACTTATTCTTGAGCGCCAGTTCGTACAGAGGCATCTTCTGCCTCACAACCCTAATGCGAAGAGGCAATTCAGAGAATGACCGTGGTGGGATTACTTTACCAGCAGGGTGCCAGAGGCAAATGAGCACTTAGTCAGAGTTTTATGCCAATGTTGCCCATATTAAGAAGGATACCAAAGTGACTAAAGTGAGGAACTTGAAAGTGATGTTTGATGGAAAAACAATCAATGAGTACCTGGGCTTTCAGGAAGAAGATGAATCATTATACTTGGAGAAATTGACACTTGATGAGGCAGCCAGTTCGTGGTTAGCAGAATATCCGGCCCTACCGAGCACCACCCTAGCTTGGTTGACTCCAAGGTTTCAAATTCTGAGGAAGACTTTAAAATTCGAGGCAAAGGGGGGGAGACTTTTGTATGCAGTAGGTTGGACCCTATTACCCATGAAAACTCTATGCCGGTCTCTCGGGCAGTGGTGGTGGCATCTATTATGGTGGGGTACCCAATCAGTGTCGGGAATGTTATGTCTAGGGTGATCTCTAGGGTGGTCAATGATGGTGACAGATCATACCCCTTCCCAAATTTTCTTACAATGTATTTTGAAGACCAGGAGGTGGAGAAAAGGAGATTTGATGTGAAGGTGAAACCCAAAATGCCCTTTACCTGGTATAGCCTAAAGGCTGATGACAACCCTAAAGCCAAGGATCCTAAAGGCAAAGCCATTACTTCTACTGGTCAGTCTGAAGAGCCAATAGTACTAGTCACTTCTTCTCAGCCTCCCTCAGCCACACCAGATATTGCCCCCCGACCATCTACTTCCACTACTCCAGTTATCCCATCATCCTCAGCCTACCTATACTTCCCACCATTTGATCCAAACACGTTCCAGTATTAACAACTGGATGCAGGCAGCTACTTCTAAGTTGTCTGTGCTTTCTAGCTCAGTAGCAGCCCAGTCCGCACCCCCACAGCCACAGGTTCTAGCTTCAATGGAGGATACTCTCAAGGAGCTTTTGGACAACCAAAAGAAGCTCTTGGGGAACCAACAGTTGATATTCGAGGTTGTAGGTGCTCATGTGAAGGCATTGAAGGAGCTGACAAAGGAGACAAAGAAGTTGAGAAAGACTCGAGCCTCAAAGGAGTCTGTGAAGGAGTTGAGGGTAGAAGTGGAGAAGATGAAGGTTGCTGATCATTTGCCATTGGAGCTACTATTGCATGACCCACCTCTAGCAGCTCAGAGTGAGCCGGAGCAGGAGTTGGAGAGGGCACCAAAGACACGGAGAGTGATCCCCCAGGTAATCGATGCAGTGATAGAGTTGGAGGACCCGCAGGGAGGTTCCTCTAGCCAGCCTCAGATGTCAGAGCAGCCTCAGGTCCCAGGGCAGGCACAGGTTACATAGATCCAGTCACAGGTTCCCGAGAAGTCACAGGACCCAGGGACCCAGGCTCATGATCCCATATAGACGGAGGACCAATACAGAGTTTTCTTCACTCTCTATCTTGTGTTTTTGCGCTTATTTTTGGCTAGTTAGAGTTGAGGACAATGCTAGCTTTCATTTGAGGGGGTAGCCCTATTTTGATGATTTTGGATTGTAAATATGATACTATTTTTGTTTTTATTATGCTTTTTCACTTTTGGTATGTATATAATTTTACCAGTTTATTTCACTTTTCGTATTTTGCAACCTTAGTCTGTATATAAAGTTACTTTCTTATATATATATTCATTCCCTATTATGTATATTTGTTTAAATACCCTATTTTACATATCCAGTTTACCTTCCGCATTTTCTTTCATAGTTTCTTACTTCATTTTCATAGCTTCTTATTTTGAGTTTTGCGTTCAATAAGCCTTTGGTTTTCATAATGTCACGGTTCTTTCCAAAGATGAAATTTGTGTGAACCGGGTAGCTCTTCCCGATGATGAATGGCATGAAAACCTTCTTAAGGGTTTGATTCTGTTTTCTTTTTATTTTTGTGTAAATAGTAGCTAGTGAGTAATAGTGCCTCAGACAAAGCTTCCCTTGGGCGTAACACATTTGCCTTTGATCTTGTGGTCAAAAACAAATTGGTGTGTATAAGATGGTGACAGTTGTGACCTTGAGACTCTTGTATTGGTGGATAATCATCAAGTGGTTTTTTGGGACCGTTTATGCTGATCAAATCTTAGATGAGGTTGTTGTGGGCCCCCGACTCTGTCTCTTTAGCTATTCTATAGCTTGTGTGGTGAGATTTTGAATTGCAGTTCCAAGTCCCGTGCCATTGAGTCTAAAACTTGCCCTGAATATTTGTCTAGGCGAAATCCTAAGTGTAGTTTGACTTGAGAAGTAATTATAGGCTCTCTTTGATTCGAATGTTATCTTGAAAACATCCATAGACTACCAATGATAGTATCCCTAGTCAACCTCTTTGAGCCATAGCCCTTTTTCTTTCAAAGACCATAATACAAGCCTTTGCCCGTTCTACAAAGACCCGCTCTTGGCACCCGATCTTTCCTTAGCACAAGGCAAAAGCATAAGTTTGGGGGCAGAGACGAGGAATGCAACAAAGTGGTAAAAGGCACAAAAATGAAGAAAAGGAAAGGCAGAAAAAAAATCAAACAAAAAAGTCAAAAAAATAAACAATGTAGAAGAAGTGAAGGGATTCAATAAAAGTAAAAAAATGAAGGGTGTGGAAAGTTAGAAAGGTGAAAAAGGTTTGAAATGAACAAGAAAGAGTGACAGTATGTCTCTCTAACCCCTAAGAAAGAAGCAATGACTCAAAAAGTCAAGAGAATGTGTGCCAAAATGAGGCAAATGAAGTGCTTAAGGGAAGATGAAATCTACTTAAACCAAATATTTCCTACCCTGAACCAAAAGCCTTCATTGCATCCCCACAAAAGCCCTATATGATCTTGAGTTGAATGAAGCTTACATTAGTGGTGACTCACATAAAGGGCAAGCTTATGTACTTAGATCCGGATTTGTGACCTTTCTTTGAGAGAGATGAGTGTGTTTTCCCCAATCCTCATTCTGAGTGATACAATCTAAAAGTGAGGTCTTGCTTAAGGAAGAGAGAGGAGTATGAGTTTGGGTTCCACAATGACCAAAGTAATAGAAAGAGTTTCCTTGATGAGTTGAGTCAATCCTTGATGCTTTTATGTCGCACTGAAACCATGGTGTTTAAAAGGTTGAATGTTGTTAATGATTCATTTTAATTAAAGACAATTGTTAGTCTCAATTGATGCTAGATGAGGTCACTTTAGGGTCAGCTGAATTTTCTTGGTTTTATTCTTAAGGAGGTGGGACTTATTTTGTTTGCTTGAGGACAAGCAAAAGTTTAAGTTTGGGGGAGTTGATAACTAGGGATTCTAGTTTATTTTATACTTCTTTTTGCTTGAGTTTTGGACTAAAAATGCATACAAGTAATCCCGAAAGCTTACATGTTGTGCTTGTTTGCAGAGTTCGGTAAAAAAGTGGCAAGAAGTCAAAACCAGCTCAAAAAGAAGTGAAACCTGCACAAGTGCCAAGGACAAGTCAAAGCACCGATGCAGCATAAAATCCACTGCGGCTGCAACAGACCCACCACGGCCACTATCCATTTAGTGCGGTCTGCAGTGACAAAGATCAAATAGGATGCAATTTTGGAAGTTCAAACAATGCGGTTCGCGGTCCGCGGTCGATTCTTCGCAACCTTGGTAGCCTCATCGCGGCCGCATTCCATTTGTTGCGGTCCGCGGAGAAGGGATTTAGAGAATGTGAAGTTTGGAAGATTCAATACATCGCGGCCATATTCCATTTCTCTCGGTCCGCAGTGAAGGCACCGCAGTCGCGGTCCATTTATTGCAGTCTGCGGTGGCTGGATTCAGAGAATAGAAAATTGAAAATAAAAGCCCCATCGTGGCCGCGCTCCATTTCTTACGGACCGCGATATCTCTGGTAGGTGTATTTTTGTCCAAAAATTTAGCCTTGTATAAATACTTCTTTTTCAAATTTTTAGGGTATCTTTATGATAGCTAAGCACGTGAAGGCTGTTTTGGACCTATTTTGAGTAATTTTGTAGTTATTTCAACATTGAATCTTTAAATCTTAGCTTGTAATTATATTATATGGGTTATTCTTCATTTAAATATCTGATTTCTTCCATTATTATGAGTAGCTAGACCCATTAGCTAGGGTTATGGCTCAACACTAGTGTGGGTATTTGATGGGTCTCTTGTTTTAGGGCTTAGATGTTTATAGGTGGTTGATATTTGGTCTGATTTGTGTTTTTCATGTTGAATTAGTAGTTGCAAACAACAATTTTTGCCTTTTTAATTTGGGCTCTTCTTGAGAAAAAGAGCTTGAGTCTAGGAAAATCAATCCAACAAGGAATTGGGGCGTATTCAAGAGAATTGATAGCCCCAATTAAAGGGTTAAATCTATAGATAGTAATATCTGACTTGAACCTATATTGCTTGCACAATTTTGACACCCAATTGGTCTTGAGACACTCAATTAGGTCAAAGTCACTCAAGTTACCGAGAGGTATAAAGTGAGTAGTGTCGTACATTGTCTATATCACGACCCCAAACATAACAACTTTTCCTTAGGCTTTAGAACTCGTCAAGTATTCAATTAGGAGAAAGTCACTTCCCTAGTGCCTCATTAACCATTTAGAAAACCTTACAAGAATTTATACTTAGCTTAATTTCATACATCATTAGTATAAAATTCGAAGTAAAAAACAAACAATTATGATTGAAAGGGTAATCAAGAACACTACACATTGCTAGTTTAGATAAGAATCCAAATCACATACATTCTAGCTCCCTATGGATTTGATCCCAAACTTTTCGGGTAAAAGCTGCATCGACCGCTCTTGCCACTTTGTAGTGGTGTAAGGTTGGACCCGATCACTGACATATCTTCTTTTGCATGTCAGACCCTCATCATGGAGATTGAGCGTGATCGACAGGGGAAGATCAAAGGACGGACCACTTCATGAAGATGGTTTCTAAGTACAGAGACTACCTTCTAAGCACCGAACGCTAGTCAACTTACTTAGCAAGGTTGGAAAGTTTTAGACACTTAGAGATGGGCTCAAGAAGAAGGATAAGGAGCTGAGGGAGAAGGATGAGGAGTTTATGAGGGACATCAGCAGATGCAGCGAGCTTCAGGGGGTGCTGAGGGCTAAGGAGGATGAGCTCGAGGTGAGCAAGGGAGTGACAGCCGAGAATACTAACCTTCTGGTGTAGGTGGAGTCTTTCAGGGTCGAGCTCAAGCAGAACAAAACAAGGTCCATCAACTTAAGGGGTGAGTTGAGCACTAGGGGTCGAAGACTTGGGCCGAGCTGAAAAAGCCAGAATAGCCGATGTGCCGGAGGCGGCAGCCCTAGGGTGCACCCTTCGTATTTGCAGGTCTGAGCGAGCTACTGAGGTGGAGACTCGGTGCTCAAGGAGGCCAGGTTTGAGAAGTAGATTGGGGGCTTGGAGGCGGAGCTGTCTGAGATGAATGAGCAGGCTGCCACCCTAAGAGCTGAGAAGGCGCAACAGCAGGCCAGCCATCTACTTCTTATACTTTTGTCAATCCCTGTGTGTCAGGGGAGTTGTATGAAATATGGGTTCATTTTGAGGCCCAACTTGACATATACAGGTCTCCGAAGATGGCTAAAAAGATTCTCGTGGCGGAATTTGAGGATGTTCATGTTAAGGCACGTGCAGCTCGTGACGCATGTGGTAATGATATTGGTACACCCGGTAGGGACGATGATGAAGGCACCATAGATGGGCTTGCCTCTGACCCATGGTATGATGATGAGTATGCCGGTGACGTCATTTATGAGGGGACAATGTGATATGAAGTCTTTGTACTTGGTCTTTGTTTTTTGTGTTTTGTTGTTTTCTTTTTTGTGGGGGCGTATTTCAAGCCCTTTGTAAAATGTATTGGAATGGAATGATTGAAATGGAACAGTTGTCTTTTGCTGTGTATTTTCAACTCTTCTTTCTTTTTTCTTTCCCGTGAGTGTCTTCTTTTATGAGAAAGTCCCTAGCTTTCGGTCTGTCAAATGTAAGTTGATTCGAACGAGGCCAAATGTAGATCGATTCGAACGAGGTTGAATGTAAGTTAATTTGAGTGAGGTTGAATGTAAGTTAATTCGAGCGAGGTCGAATGTAAACTTAGAAAATAATTTGAGTGAGATCGAATGTACATTTCCTTTGTTAATTTGAACGAGATTGAATGTAAGTTAATTCGAGCGAGGTCGAATGTAAGTTAGTTCGAGCGAGTTCGGATGTACATTTCCTTTGCGTTGGCATGACGTGTAAATTTGGTGGGTGGAGTTGTGTAGGAATGTCATATACTGCTTTGTTTATTCATTGGAGAATATTAAATTTTTCTGTTCAGTCCGTACATGCATTCGAGGAGTCCCAGTTTATCTAGTCCCTTCATCGCTCATCCTAGAGAAGTAGTCGATAGGCGGGGTGATGAACTAAATACCTAAACTTCAAGATGCCCTCTTTGTTGCCTCATTAAAACCCTCCCCGAGAAAACCCAATTGGGTAAAAACTCGGGTGAGGGAAAAAGAGTACGACTTGGAGGACGTCCTTCTTCAAAAGTTGAAGTATTTGAAGTGGGCGACATTCTAATTGTTTGGTAGTAGTTTGCCCTCCATTGTTTCTAGTTGGAATGATCTTTTGTTTGTTGTTGCCTTGATTTTGTATGGTCCATCCCAATTGGCTCCTAGTTTGCCTTCCTGTGGGTCTTTGCTCGCTTGTGTTTTGGATTTGAGTACATAGTCCCCCACCTTGAGTGGTCTGACTTTAGCTTTTTTGTTGTAGTATCATTTTGTTTGCTATTTTGGTGTTATCATTCTTATGCAGGCCATGTCTCTTCACTCATCTATTTCATCGAGGTCTTGCTTTCTGCTTTCATCATTACTTGGTCCACTTTCATTAAAGTATCTCAAACTTGGTTCCCCAACTTTGACTGGTATCACTACGTAGGGTCCCATAGACTAGTGAATATGGCATTTCTCCTGTGCTTGTTTTTGGCGTGGTGGGGTATGCCCATAGCACTTTCGGTAACAGTTCCGGCCATAGTCCCTTGGCATCTCAAGCTTCTACTTCATGATGTTAAGTATGATTTTGTTAAGGACTCTGCCTGACCATTGCCTGCGAAATGATATGTCTTGGAGAGTATTTGCTTAATGTGCCATTTCTCAAAAAAATTGGCGGTCTTTTTTTCGGTTAATTGGGGTATATCGTCACAACTGATTTCTTTGGAAATGTTGAAGCAGCATATGATGTTCCTCTATATGAATGTGATAACTTCCTATTTGCGTATTTGGGTGAATGCACTTGCTTCTACCCACCTTGAAAAATAATCAGTTAAAACCAAAAGAAATCGTACATTACCTCGTCCTGCTGGAAGGGGTATGACGATGTCCATCCCCCATTTGATGAACAGCCAAGGCAATGTGACCAAGTGGAGATGCTCGCCCGCCTGGTATGTTACATCGTGCTCGATTATTTTGATGGCCCACGTAGCTAGTTTACCCGATAGCTTAGGTTTATGTAGGATGTTTCTTAGAGGGAAGGTTGTGACCACTGAGATGGAGTGGCATTGAAAATAGCGTCTAAGCTTTCGTGAAGCTACGACTAATTCCAGATCTAGTTTTCTGAGGTGGGCCTTGTTACGGCATTGACCAGGGTTTTGCTAATATAATATATTGGAGATTGCATATTGTTGTTTTCACGGACCAAGACTATGCTTACTACGACATTGGATACGGCCAGGTAGATTAAGAGATGTTCGTCAGGTTCTGCCTTGGCGAGTAGCGGGGGCAAGGACAAGTATGCCTTTAATTCTCTTAGGACATTGATGCATTCGGAATTCCACTGGAGTCCGTTGTCCTTTTTGAGTACGTTGAAGAATTTGTGGCATTTGTCAAAGGATCGTGAGATGAACCTTAACAAGATGGCTATACGGCCAGTCAGCTTCTACACCTGTTTCTTGCTGGTCAAAATTTAAGGTATTCCCTTTATAGCCTTGATTTGGTCGGGATTGACCTCGATGCCTCTCTGCGACACCAAAACCCGAGGAACTTTCCCGAGGTCATGCTGAAAGCGCACTTTTCGGGGTTCAACTTCATGTCGCATTGCTTAAGTATGTCGAAGGCTTCCCTCAGGTGGTCAATGTGGTCCTCTTTTCTTTTTATTTGACCAACATGTCGTCTATATAGACTTCCATTATATTTCCTAGTTTCTCTTTGAACATCATGGTGACCAGCCTCTGATAGGTCGCCCCAGCATTTTTCAACCCGAATGGCATGACTCTATAGCAGTACGTCCCTTGGTGGGTGATGAAGGTGGTCTTTTCCTTGTCCTTCCCCTCCATGAGGATCTGGTTGTAGCCTGAGTAGGCGTCCAAGAATCTTAATAACTCGTGCCCAGTTGTTGCATTGATGAGCTAATCGATATGAGGCAACGGGAAGAATTCTTTCGGGCAAGCTTTATTTAGGTCCGTGTAGTCTACGCACATGCGCCATTTCCCATTTTTCTTTTTCACCACGACCATGTTGGCGACCTATTGGGGGTACTTTGACTCTCGAATGGAACCATTGGCGAGCAAATTTTTCTACCTCTTCGTGAATGGCCTCGTTGATTGCAGCATTAAACTTTCTTCTGATTTGTCGTACTGGCGGGTAGAGTGGATTGACATTCAGCTTGTGTATTGCAATGTATTTTGGGATACCGGGCATGTTAGCATGGGAGAAAGCAAACAGATCGGTGTTTTCAGTTAAAAATTTATGTAATTTACCTAATTTTGAGAATTTGTGGCCGATGTAGGCTTTTTTGTTGTGGTCACTTTTGTCCAGCTGGATGGGATTGAGGTCTTCCACTATTGAGCCTGTGGCTTCCACGACGTCGGTGTCTTTGACGATGTCTGTTTGTTCATCGGACTCGGGCCTCGACTTCGGTAATTTATATGCTCCTGAGTCCTCCCTTCTTAATTGTTGAGTGTATGTGTAGTCTTGGGCGATGTGGTAGAATTATTGATCAGTGCGATGTTCATCGCGGATGTTGAATATTCCCCATGGGGTAGGGAACTTGATGACCTAACATAAACTGGACGGGATGGCCCTCATGGCGTGTATCGAGGACCGCCCTATAATGGCATTATAGGTTGTGTCTTGGTTCATGTCGATACCCAATTTTTCTGTATATTTTTTATATGCATAAATACCTTCAAAATAGCATATGCATGGATATATAAGCATGCACAAGGGTTTTACAATTTTTTCCATAATTTTAAAATTTTAAATTGATTTGTTTTCTTCCCTTTTATTCATAAAATCCCAATAATTATTTCCCAAATTATTGTTATGATATTTATGCCAAATATGGTAAATATATTTTTTATGCATTTTTATAACTGCATTTGGTATTTTTAAGCTAAAATTGCATATAATTGCAATATTACCCCATTTAGTGTATAATTACACTCTATATGCGTAAAATTGGTCCCTATATTTTTAAAAATGATAAATATATATTTTAAATCATTTTAGTACATAAAATTATTTTCTAGAAATTGTTTATTATTTATTATAAATTAATAGGGGAAATTGGCTATTTAAAATGTAGCCAGATTGGCATATCAATTGTAGCCTAAATTGAACCTAACCCCAGCCTAATTTCTTATTAAATTACCCGACCCAGGCCCTATACACACTTACCCGACCCAGAACTCGTTATATCATGGCCGTTGATTTGAGAGATCAACGGCCCATATTGTTTCTTTCCTTTTTTAATCTTAAACGACCCCTAACCCTAATCACTCTCTACACACCGCCGCCTCGGTATCCTCTCGTCTCCTCTCTTCTCTCAACCTAACCCTAAACCTCTTTCAACTGCGCCCCCTTCTCTGATCATCTCCGGTGACTACTTTTCAAATCTTAAGCCTCCAATGGCCCCTCCATTGCCATGCTCTTCTTCTCTGAGGCCTTCAAGGTCCTTGGGCCACGCCGACTTGTATCTAGGGTTTGCTTTTTTGTATGTTCATGGCTACTCGGGTGTGATTTCGAGCAAAATCACACTGTATTTGTTATAGTCTTTGAGTTTCTAAACATGTTCTTCCATCTCTACTTGGGTTTCTTTTGAAACCCTAATTTTTGTTTGCATCTATTAGATCTGTGCAATTTTTAAACAATTTGAGCCTGTTCCTTTTATATTTTACACTTTTCTTGAACCTCTTTTGCAAAAAATCATCAATTTCAAGTTGTTTTTACTTTCTTCTAAAGTTAGGGTTTTTCAGAACTTCTTCTACGATATGTTTAAATCAATTTTTTTTTTATGTTTTAACTTCTATCCCTTTTCATATCTCGACTGACTCTATGTTTTACTGCTTTTTCACCTCGCCTATGCTGAAAGCCCGTATTTTTAAGGTTCTTCGTTTGCTTTCTGTGGATTAGCATGACGGATGGGTTCTCATTTTTGAGATCTTATGATTTCTTGTAACTGCCTCGCCTTGATATGCTTCTACAGAGTTTCTCAGCCTAAACTTACACTTATTCTATGAGTTTGTGTTCATCTTTACTGTTTACATCAAGACTTGCATCTTTCTCACTAATTCAGTATTGTTTAACTTTCATGTTTGCTAGGGTTGTGTGTCAATTCTTGACTATCCATGTCTTACTCTATTTATATGTCAAACATGCTGACTCTTTTTCATGACCTTCTCTTCGATTAGTTCTGAATTACCTGTTTCTTGGTTTGATTTGAACACTTTCCTTTACCCCCCCCCCCCCCCCCCGATTCCTACCTTTCCACTTAATTTGCTTGCCTTAATTAATTTTCCCTTGCCTTATCTGCATTATTACTTGATTCTCACTGATTATTTCCTTAATTTAAAACTTTCTGAACCTAGTCTTAATTACCTATTCTATACTTGTACTATTTTTAAATCTTTCCTTATTTGTTGTACTCCAGCTATGTACGATTTCTTTCCTTATTTATCACTTGTTCTTATCATTGACTTAACTCCTCTATTAAATAGAGTACTTGCCTTGATTGCTTGACTGATTGATTCTGAGTTCCATAACTACTGGTGAACTTTGATTTTTACCTTATTTTCTACTTGTTTTCAACCCATAAATACCTTAGTCTTTCATTAACACAGGACACGAACTCTTGGTTCAAAAAACTCTCTCTCTCTCACACACTTAAAACTTTTTGCTCTTTGTGTTACTTGCTCTTATTCTAAGTTAGTCGGCTGCAAGCCAAGGCTAACTATTGTGCTCTCCTCCTCCCTCACTCTTACTTACTGTCCTCTTTACTGGTATGTTCTAGTTTCAATTCAAGTTTAAACAACAACATAGTCCTTTTATTGCCTCAGTTCATCTTGTTTCTAGTTTGCTTCTATTTATGTGAAACTTGTAGTTGATATCTATGTTATTAGCATGCTAGGTACTTCCCTTCCTTAAAGATCAGTATATTACCCTCTCTGTGTTATTTCTGAACATGTCTGCACCAATTATCTCTACTTGTTATGTGGTTACAACCAGGTGTTCTATGTATTCCCAAATCTCTAGACCCATGTTTGTGACTACTGAACTTGCTTTGGTTATGTGACTCCTGGATGTGTATGAACCTATCTTAATGGTGTTGTGTTTGGACTCTTGTTCACTAATCCAATCTCTTTTTAAACTGTCTCTGTTGTTTTACTGAATTATTTTAAAACAAACTTCCTTTTAATATAGTTTTTTCCATTAAAACCTTTCAACTTGTGTCAAGCACTTTCACTTTACTCCTAGATTAATAAGTTTTTCCCGCCAGTATGTGTACTGCCTTGGGATCCTCTTGAGAACCCTCCGAACTCTGGCACACTAAGGTTGGCCCTTCCACACTTCACTTATTCAATTTGGTTACTAGATCTAGGTGTAAGCACTGCCCGGGATCCTTTAGGTCCTTAGGGAACTTTGATGCACCGACACTATAACATTGTCTATGGAATTGAGACATTTGAGGCCATTGGAGGCTTTGGAAATATGGGCCTAATTGAAGGCTCCCTATAGAATAGCTTCTTATTTTCTTATTTACTTATGTAATTCATTCCTATAGTTTGTAATAATTTGTAAACAGATATTGGGGTAATTAGTAAAAAGGGTGGGTAGCTACATGTTTGTGGGAGTAATACGGGTAAAGATCATGCTCATAGGACTTTACATTTTGATTTGATTACTTTAACAAGTAGAAATCATGTTTATTGGGCTTTACATCTGGTCGTGTTTATCTCACCATGCTAGAAACCAGGCCTATAGGTTTCAAATAATTCCGTAATAGAAATCATGTATTCAATGTCTTAAAATCAACTTAACTAATAGACGCCATGCTTATAGGATTTAATCCAGATTCTGTTATGACAAGTGTTATGTCTGTTTTCGTGTTTGCAAGCTTTAAAATCAGCCTAACAAGTGGATGACATGCCTATAGGATGTAATTTAACCCAGATTCTGTTTTAATAAGTGTTATGTATGTTTCCATGCCAACAAGTCTTTAAATTTATTATTAAATCTAGATATCATGCCTGTAGGGAATGCCATAAAATCCTGCCTATGGATCTTGCCTAAGTTTAGTTTAAATAACTCAATCCGGTTATCATTTAGTTCACTTTTGAATTGGTTTAATTAAGTATTTCATACCTCCTGAAACAAGTTCTTTAAAACTACCTCAATCTATCATTAGATATCACGCCTATAAATATTACAGAAATTCGTTTCAAAACCTGATTTGCTTTCACTATATGAATGTACTAATCAGTGCTCCGCGTATAGGCAAGCCTTAGGGCATTTTTCTGCAACTCTGAAACTGTTTTATTGCGTAATGTTCTATTTTATGATCTTAACCAGCTTCAAAAACCAATAGGTAACTGCTAGGGTCATTACTCCTAAGTTTTTGTAAAAAATAAATTGCTTGCCTCTTGTATGTTCACCTAAGCATCCTGCCTTAGGATACTACTTAATAGAATGCCCTTAATTGTGTTCAAGTCGTGCTGTTTCTATGTCTTGTTTGAGTAGGAAATTTTGAGCTTTTAATTGCTCCCTTTATCTTATGTGCTAAAAGTCCTAATTATTTTTGCTTGTCGCCTTAGAATTTTCACCTTTAAAACCTTAGGGGTTTGTCTAGAACCACCTATAGGTAAGGATCCTAAATCCCTCCAGGACCATTAAGAAGGGACGGGTAACAGTACGCAATAGAGATCGCTGACCAAACACTCGCTTTGGATGAGCACTAATGGGGATGGGAGGGTAGATATGGATATGTAACCGGTGCGCTAATGCCATGCATAGCCCCTTTCCGAGGAGTGATTGCCGGGTATTGTACTGATGTGATCCTATAGGCTAACCAACCTAGGACTTCCCTCTTCATAAATTCTCTTTACCTAAAGCTTTACTTTCCCTTTTTATGCACATAACCTGTTTTAATTCTTGTTTTATTGTTTGAATTCCCAACATGCTTTGCTTGCCATTATTTGCTTAAATTGTTTATAGACTAATTCGTAAGGATAAGTTAGGCCGGTACCCACAGTTGTGGACCAAGAGGGGTGCCTAACACCTTCCCCTCGAGGTTATTTCGAGCCCTTACCCTAATCTCTGGTAATGCAAACCAATCCATGAGTTAATTACTCTAGGTGCCCTAACGCACCTTAATTCGTTAGATGGTGACTCTTCAGATACCCAATTCCCAAAAGGAAATTTGTTATCACCACCCATGAATGTTGAAACTCGGACTTCTCCCCCGCGAGGGATGGGAAAAAGGGGGCACGACAGCATGGCGACTCTGCTGGGGATACCCTTTAGGCTCTTACCATGACGAACTTGACTACATGTTATTAACTACTGCATAAATCATGCTCCACATCATATTCCACTCATGCGTATCAAACCCTATAGAAACACTTTAATGAGTGGTTGCGCTCTTCCTATTTACTACCCTTAAATCCGAAAAGGCTTATTTAAGGTAAAACCAGTCGATCAGCGGTGCAGTTGATGGTTCCGTCCCTTCCCTCTCGAGTTGTCCGCTCGAGGGTACCAGTCTAAAACCCCATAGAAACCTTACTCTAGTCGAAATTGTGTGTGCATCATGGTCAAACCCAGTCAGAACAGTTATGTTGTCCGCATAATGATCCTTTAAGATAAGCCTTATCCAAAGTCCATAAGTTTTTTTATAATTCCAATGGACACAACCACATTCTGTGCATTAATTTAGAGAACTAAATGTCTATATGTTGATCACAAATGTATAAATAGTCGAGTCTAGGGGGGGTAAGGTCTACCTTTTGTTTTGCAGTAAATGAGGCACGAGGTCCCCAGCTTCGGTATGGTTAGCATACCCTCACTCTTGCTAGACTGGTGGAGGAATCTTCCATTGAATGACCAAATCAATGAATGGAAAGAAAGGGCCGTCAAGACTAGTAAAAAGCTAGAATATCTGGAGTACAACTTGTTGGAATTGAAAGGAAAAGTGAGGAAGAGAGTCACCGACTGCCAAAACGTTGAGGGAAACAAAGGAGGACATTTGGAAAAGGCATTCTTACAGATGAACCTACGCGAACTGGGGGATTTGATCAACGAGAGCATTCAACCTGAAGAAAGTCCTTCCGAGACCAAATAGATTAGGTTTAATTGCTTTTCAAATGTAATAAGGCCAAGTGCCAGTAGTAATTTATCTTTTTCTATTATCTTAGTATTGCTTTGGGATTCGCCTATTTTTATTATGAAATGAAATATTTATTGGCATTAAAAGTTCTCCAAATCTACTTGTCGCTAGGCCTACCTCGGGCACAATGATGCTCCCAAATTAGGACGCAAATTTATATTTACGCAATATGTGTATAAATACTACAAATATTTCAGGATCATCACTGACTTATTATCTTTTTTTTTTTTATTATTCCCATCCCCTTAGGTTGGTTCGATTATACTGGCCTTATCAGCATATCACACCAGATCTAGAGGCCCTCCACATCCTCCTCTTCTAAGTGATCCTAAAAGCAAAGGAAAAATCAGAATAAATGACACAATACAGTGCAATAATTGAGGAGGAGGAGGAAGAAGGCCTCACTACTTAGAATGTGGGGAAGGGAGCTGCTCTCAAGAACTAGACCGCCACATCATCCCGGGCCCATCGAGTCCCTGGGTAGCTCGGTAGATTTTATAGTCATTCTATGCATTTAAAATTTTCAGTAATTTTGTTTTAAATACTTGTTTTTGTCTCAAAATAAGTGCTCAATTCATCGAGCCATATTAGCTTGGATGTTGCTTAATTTTAATCGAATGCATTTGCTCTTTATTATTCATTACTATTTTCTACACTTTCTTTCTACAGCATTATTATTATTTTTCCTAATAAACCGGTGATTGTGACAAGTAATAAGGCAATGCAACATAAGGATAGAGATTCAGATGAAGAAGACGAGATACCCGAGGAAATTGTTAGAGAGGTTGAAAATTTTGAGAACAAGCCTAAGTCCAATCTGGACGAGGCCGAAGTGTAAATTTGGGAGACGCCAAGATCGTCAAGGTGACCCGCATCGGCCTTCACTTGTCACCAACAGAGAAAGAAGAGTACGCCCGGTTCCTAAGAGAGTATGAGAACATTTTTGCATGGTCATATGATGATATGACCGGTTTGAGCACGTCCATAGTGGCTCACAAGTTGCCTACTAATCCCATGTGTCCGCCAGTCAAGAAGAAACTCAGAAAGTTCAAACCAGACATAAGCCTGAAAATTATGGAGGAAGTTACCAAGCAGATCAAAGCCAAAGTTCTCAGGGTGGTTGAGTTCCCAAACTGGTTAGCTAACATTTTGCCAGTTCCAAAGAAGGATGGGAAGGTCATAATATGTGTTGACTACCAGGATTTAAATAGAGTAAATCCCAAAGACGACTTCCCACTACCAAATATACACATCCTGATCGATAACTACTCCAAGCATGAACTCCAATCCTTTGTATATTGCTTCGCAGGTTATCACCAGATTTGGATGGATGAAGAAGATGCAGAGAAGAAAGCTTTTATTACACCATGGGGTGTATATTTCTACAAGATGATGCCATTCGGTTTGAAGAACGTTGGGGCCACTTACATGAGATCCATGACAGCCATCTTCCATGATATGATACACAAAAAAATAGAAGTATACGTAGACGATGTTATTATCAAATCCAAGAGGGTCGCATATCACATAGCAGACTTGAGAAAGTTCTTTGACAAGCTAAGGAGGTACAACTTGAAACTCAACCCCGCCAAGTGTGCATTCGAGTTCCTGCGGGAAAGTTATTGGGATTCATTGTCAGTCGTCAAGGGATCGAGCTAGATCCTTCTAAGTTCAATGCTATTCAGGAGTTACCACCGCCTATGAGCAAAAAGGAAGTGATGAGCTTCCTAGGGCGTATCAATTATATAAGTCGCTTCACAGCATATCCACAGTCATATGTGAACCCATCTTAAAGATGCTGAGGAAAGATGCCGAGACAAGCTGGACCAAAGATTGTCAGAAAGCCTTTGACAGAATCAAGGAATACCTATCCATACCGCCAGTACTGGTCTCGCCAGAATTGGGACGACCTTTGCTACTCTATCTATCTGTACTAGATGGATCCTTCGGATGTGTTTTGGGACAACTTGTAGAGACAAGAAGGAAGGAGCAGGCCATATACTACTTGAGCAAGAAGTTCACACCTTACGAAGCATGGTACTCTTTTCTTGAACGCACTTGTTATGCTTTGACCTAGACAGCTCAGAAATTGAGGCATTACTTTTGTGCCTACACTACATACCTCATATCCAGGATGGATCCTCTGAAGTACATATTCCAAAAACCCATACCGATTGGAAAGTTGGCCAAATGGCAGTTACTATTAAGTGAGTTTGATATCATCTGCGTAACTCAAAAGGCGGTCAAAGGACAAGCATTGGCATATCACCTTGCTGAGAATCTAGTGGGAGGAGAATACCAACCTTTAAAAACGTATTTTCCTGACGAAAAAGTATCATTCGTGGGAGAGGACATCACTGAAGCATATGACGATTGGAGGATGTTCTTTTACGGAGCCGCAAATTTCAAAAGAGTGGGCATAGGATCTGTTTTGGTATCAGAAATGGGTCAGCATTATCCGATATCTGCTAAACTCATATTTCCCTGCACCAACAACGTGGCGGAATATGAAGCATGTATATTGGGGATCAACATGGCAGTCTACATGAACATCCAGGAGTTACTAGTGATTGGTGATTCAGACTTGCTTATGCACCATGTACAAGGAGAGTGGGCCACCGAGAATTCCAAGATATTTCCATATCTGCACTATGTGCAGGAATTGAGAAAGAGGTTTACAAAGATAGAGTTCCAACATGTGCCCAGAATTTAGAATGAGTTTGCCAACGCATTGGACACTTTGTCATCCATGATATAACAACTAGATAAGAATTATATTGATCCCATTTTGGTGGAGATCCACAATAAGCCGGCATACTGTGCCAATGTCAAGGAAGAAGCAGATGGAAAGCCTTGGTTCCACGACATCAAAGAATACTTATCAAAAGGAGAATACCCGGAGTATGCAAATCACACTCAGAAATGTACACTCCAGAGACTGTCAAATCACTTCTTCCAAAGTGGAGGGAACCTGTATAGAAGAACTCCTAATTTGGGTCTACTAAGATATGTTGACGCAAAGAAAGCTTCTAAGTTACTTGGGGATGTGCATGCTGGGACTTGTGGTCCACACATGAATGGTTTCGTCTTGGATAAGAAGATACTCATGGTAGGTTACTTTTGGATGACCATGGAGACGGATTGCATTTAGTATGTCCCCAAATGCTATCAATGTCAAGTGCATGCCGAGATGATCAAAGTACTACCAAACAAGCTCAACGCGACAAGCTCACATTGGCAATTCGCCGCCTGGGGAATGGATGTTATTGGTCCAATTGAGCCCACTGCTTCAAACGGACACAAGTTTATTCTGGTCGCCATCAATTACTTCACAAAATAGGTTGAAGCTGCGTCTTACAAAGAAAGTCATTGCATACTTTGTCAAAGACCGTATTATTTGCCGATTCGGAGTTCCTGATTCTATTGTTACTGATAATGCCGCCAACCTCAACAGTGACATAATGAAAGCTATGTGTGAAACTTTCAAAATCAAGCTCAATAATTCCACAGCCTACAGACATCAGATGAATGGAGCCGTAAAAGCCGCCAACAAAAACATCAAGAAGATACTAAGAAAGATGGTAGGAAACCACAAACAACGGCACGAGAAGCTACCTTTCTCTTTATTGGGATACTACACTATAGTTCACACATCAACCGGGGAAACTCCCTACATGCAAGTTTACAGTACCGAAGTTGTCATCCCAGCCGAGGTAGAGATTCCTTCTTTAAGAATCATACAAGAAGCTGAATTCAGCGATGCAAAATGGATTAGGAGTCGCTACGAACAATTGGCCCTTATAGATGGAAAAAGGATGAACGCAGTATGTCACGGTCAACTTTATCAGAACAGAATGTCCAGAGCTTTCAACAAAAGCGTCAAACCAAAGCAATTTGCACCAGGACAACTGGTGCTGAAAAAGATCTTCCCACATCAAGATGAAGCCAAAGGGAAATTCTCTTCCAATTGGCAAGGCACGTACATGGTCCATAGGGTGCTGACAGGAGGAGAACTTATACTTGCTGAAATGGATGGAGAAATCTGGCCAAAACCAACCAATTCAGACGCAGTCAAAAGATACTATGCTTAGATTATTTTACATTTCGTCATCTAATGTAATTGAACTACACTTGACCTGATTCCCGTTTAAGAGGGGATACGTAGGCAGCCTTATGGGTTCGGTCATATCATAATAAAATTTTAATTTCCCCCCAAGATCAAAAACTGGAGTAGAATTTTGAGGAGGACCCTCAAAATTTTGGAGCAAGTCCAGTAGCGCCAACATATATCAGACACTCAGAAATCAATTAGGAAACTGGGGCAGAATTTTGAGAAGGATTCTCAAAATTCCGAAGGGAGTTCGGAAAGGCCTATTGTCTGCAAACGGTCGAAGATCATCTACTAAATCGGGGTAGAATTTTGAGGAGGACCCTCGAAATTCAGATATGAGAGAGTTGCAATGCCTCTGAAATGTGTCACAGTTGCTAGTTCATCTAAAATAATGTGATATTTCATTGTGTTTTAAATAATAACTCTATTTTTCAATAATTGCATATTTTCAAAAAACTCTATTTCCGTTACAATCAGATATCACCCAGGGGAACTCAAACTTTCAAAACGGAGAAAAGCAAATCCAGCCAACAGAAGCACGAACCAACCTTCCCCCCACAAAACTTACAATATTTCTTTGAATGCAGGCACATCTAACGTAACGATAACATCCGTGTAGCAAGATCGCTATCAATCACCGAACACATCTCCAGCTAAGACATATGCTACCCTTATTTTCTTCTTGCTTTTTGCATAGGACTAATCCATGTCTCGTACATTTGCATGAGGCTAATCTTTGCCTCCCCATTTGCATGAGTCTAATCTTCGACTCCATCCTGCATGAGGCTAATCCTTGCCTCCCTACTAGCATGATTCTAATCCTTGACTCCATCCTGCATGAGGCTAATCCATGCCTCCATATTTGCATGAGGCTAATCCTTGCCTTCCCATTTGCATGAGTCATCCTTGACTCCCTGAGGCTAATCCTTGCCTCCATATTTGCATGAGGCTAATACCTGCCTCCATATCTGCATGAGGCTAATCCTTACCTCTATATTTGCATAAGGCTAATCCTTGCCTCCACATCTGCATGAGGCTAATCCCTACCTCCATATCTGCACGAGGCTAATCCCTGCCTTCATATCTATATGAGGCTAATCCTTGCCTCCATATTTGCATGAGGCTAATCCCTTCCTCCCCATTTACATGAGTCTAATCCATGACTCCCTGAGGCTAATCCTTGCCTACATATTTGCATGAGGCTAATCCCTTCCTCCATATCTACATGAGGCTAATCCTTGCCTCTATATTTGTATGAGGCTAATTATTATTTGCATGAGGCTAATCCTTGCCTTCATAACTTGCATGAGTCTAATCCCTGACTCCCTAATTGTATGAGGCTGATCCTTGCCTCCCTATTTGCATGAGTCTAATCATTGACTCCATGAGGCTGATCCCTGCCTCCATACTTGCATGAGGCTAATCCTTGCCTCGTCGTCTGCATAGAACCTAACATTGTCCCTCATTGCACGAATATTGCTCTATCTTTTAGTACTATTTATTTGCTTTTCGATTGGTCTAGGCTCTGTCCTCCATCTCACAAGACTAAGCCTTGTCTCGTTAACATTATACTACTGCATATCATGGGATAAAATATCGCCAATCTATCCAAAGGCATCATAGTCTAAAGGCATCATCCTCATAGCCGGAAGACACCATGCCATGGCCTGAGGATCTCTCAAAATTGCATATCATTATTCAAAGGCTTCATGGTTCAGAGGCACCATTTTCATGGCCCGAGAACATCATTTCATGGCCTGCAAATCCCTCACTAAATAATTCATGGCCCAGGACATCATTGTCTAAGGACGCCATCTCTAACCGTCTGAAAACAACTCTCACGGTCCAACGGGAGCTTGCATCATGTTTATATTAATGCATAGTATACGCTTGTATTGCTTTTATTTCCAGGTAACCCAACAAGAAATGGCTATCCCAGCAGGAGCGATCCTGCTCCAGTCCTCCCGACCATATCAAACCTAACCTCTTCTATAAAAATGTTCAACTATCCAGCCCTAGATGTTACATTCGTCCTTGAAATGACTTCATCGGTATACTTGGCCGACGAATCCGAAACTACACATGGCCTGATTTCTGTAAAACCACGGATATGTAGGCAGCTCAGAAGTCAGGTTACAGCCTAATCTCTCGAACCATTTTGCTCGATCAAAATCATTTCTTTACCCGAAAACTCTTTCATCCTTCCCGGGTAAAGAGGGGCAGCTGTTGATACCCAATTTTTTCCTATATTTTCTATATGCATAAATACCTTCAAAATAGTATATACATGCATAAGGGTTTTACAATTTTCTAGTAATTTTAGGAATTTAAATTGATTTGTTTTCTTCCCTTTTATTCATAAAATCTCAATAATTATTTCCCAAATTATTGTTATGATATTTATGCCAAAATATGGTTAATATATTTTTTATGCATTTTTATAATTGCATTTGGTATTTTAAAGCTAAAATTGCATATAATTGCAATATTAGCCCATTTAGTGTATAATTGCATTCTATATGCATAAAATTGGTACCTATATTTTTAAAAATGATATATATATATATATATATATATATATATATATATATATATTGGTACATAAAATTATTTTCCAGAATTTTTTTATTATTTCTTGTAAATTAAATAGGGGAAAATTAGCTATTTAAAATAGCCAGATTGGCATTTCAATTGTAGCCTAAATTGAACCCAACCCCAACCTAATTTCTTATTAAATTACCCGACCCAGACACTATACACACTTACCCGACCCAGAACCCGTTATATCATGGCCGTTGATTTGAGAGATCAACGGCCCGTATTGTTTCTTTCCTTTTTTAATCTTAAAAGACCCCTAACCTTAATCACTCTCTACACACCGCCATCTCTGTATCCTCTCGTCTCCTCTCTTCTCTTAACCTAACCCTAACCCCCTTTCAACCATCGCCCCTTTCTCCGGTCATCTCCGGTGACTACCTTTCAATAAGCCTCCAATGGCCCCTCCATTTCCATGCTCATCTTCTTTGAAGCCTTCAAGGGCCCTGGGCCACGCCGACTTGTATCTAGGGTTTGCTGTTTTGTATGTTCATGATTCCGGTGTGATTTCGAGAAAAATCACACTGTATTTGTTACAGTCTTTGAGTTTCTAAACAGGTTCTTCCATCTCTACTTGGGTTTCTTCTGAAACCCTAATTTTTGTTTGCATCTCTTAGATCTATGTTATTTTTAAGTAATTTGACCACGTTCCTTTTATGTTTTACACTATTCTTGAACCTCTTTTGCAAAAATCATTGATTTTAAGTTGTTTTTACTTTCTTCTAAAGTTAGGGTTTTTTCAGAACTTCTTCTACGATCTGTTTAAATCAAATTTTCTTTTATGTTTTCACTTCTATCACTTTGCATATCTCGAGTAACTCTATGTTTTACTGCTTTTTCAACTCACCTATGCTGAAAGCCCATATTTTTAAGGTTCTTCGTTTGGTTTCTATGGATTAACATGATGGACCGGTTCTCATTTTTGAGTTCTTGTGATTTCTTGTGACTGCCTCGCCTTGATATGCTTCTACTTAGTTTCTCAGCCTAAACTTACACTGATTCTATGTGTTTGTGTTCATCTTGACTGTTCACATCAAGACTTGCATCTTTTTCACTGATTCAGTATTGTTTAACTTTCATGTTTGCTAGAGATGTGTGCCAATTCTTGACTATCCATGTCTTACTTTATTCATATGTCAAACATGCTGACTCTTTTTCATGACCTTCTTTTTTATTAGTTCTGAATTCCCTGTTTTCTGGTTTGATTAAAACACTTCCTTTTAAAGCCCCCGATTCTTACCTTTCCACTTAATTTGATTAATTTTCTTGTCTTAATTAATTTTCCCTTGCCTTGTCTGCATTATTACTTAATTCTCACTGATTTTTTCCTTAATTTAGAACTTTCTGAACCTAGCCTTAATTACATGTTCTATACTTGTGCTATTTTTAAATCTTCCCTTATTTGATGTACACCAGCTATGTACGATTTCTATCCTTATTTATCACTTGTTCTTACAACTACTGGTGAAATTGCCTCGATTGCTTGACTGATTGATTGTGAGTTCCACAACTACTGGTGAACTTTGATTTTTACCTTATTTTGTACTTGTTTTCAACCTATAAATAACTTAGTCTTTCATTAAAACGGGACACGAACTCTTGGTTCAAAAAACTCTCTCTCGCACACTTAAAACTTCCTGCTCTTTGTGCTACTTGCTCTTATTCTAAGTTAGCCGGCTGCAAGCCAAGGCTAACTATTGTGCTCTCCTCCTCCCTCACTCTTGCTTACTATCCTCTTTACTAGTATGTTCTAGTTTCAATTCAAGTTTCAACAACAACATGGTCCTTTTATTGCTTCAGTTCATCTTGTTTCTAGTTTGATTCTATTTATGTGAAACTTGTAGTTGATGTTTACGTTATTAGCATGTTAGGTACTTCCATTCCTTAAGGATCAGTATATTACCCCCTCTGTGTTGTTTCTGAACATGTCTGCACCAATTATCTCTACTTGTTATGTGTTTTCAACCAGGTGTTCTATGTATACACAAATCCCTTGACCCTTGTTTGTGACTACTGAACTTGCTTTAGTTCTATGACTCCTGCTGTGTATGAACCTATCTTAATGGTGTTGTGTTTGGACTTTTGTTCACTACTCCAATCTCTTTTCAAACTGTCTCTATTGTTTTACTGAATTATTTTCAAACAAACTTCCTTTTAATACAATTTTTTCCATTAAAACCTTTCAACTTGTGTCAAGCACTTTCACTTTACTCATATATTAATAAGTTCTGCCCCTCTAGTATATGTACTGCCTTTGTATCCTCTTGAGAACCCTCTGAACTCTGGCATACTGAGGCTGGCCCTTCCATATTGCACTTATTCAATTCGATTACCAGGTCTAGGTGTAAGAACTGCCCGGGATTCTTGAGGTCCTTAGGGAACTTTGATACACCTAGACTATAACATTGTTATGGGCCACTGGAGGCTTTGGAAATCTGGGCCTAATTGAAGGCTCCGTATAGCATAGCTTCTTATTTTCTTATTCACTTATATAATTCATTCCTATTGTTTGTAATAATTTGTAAACATATATTGGGGTAATTAGTAAAAAAAAAAAAAGATGGGTAGCTACATGTTTGTGGGAGTAATACGGGTAGAGATCATGCTCATAGGACTTTACATTTGGATTTGATTACTTTAACAAGTAGAAATCATGTTTATAGAGCTTTACATCTGCTCATGTTTATCTCACCATGCTAGAAACCACGCATATAGGTTTCAAATAATTCTGTAATAGAAATCATGTCTTTAATGTCATAAAATCAGCTTAACTAATAGACGCCATGCCTATAGGATTTAATCCAGATTCTGTTATGACAAGTGTTATGTCTGTTTTCATGTTTGCAAGCTTTAAAATCATCCTAACAAGTAGATGCCATGCCTATAGGATGTAATTTAACCCAGATTCTGTTTTAATAAGTCTTATGTATGTTTCTATGCCTACAAGTCTTTAAAATCAGTATTAAATCTAGATGTCATGCCTATAGGGAACGCCATCAAATCCTGCCTATGGAACTCGCCTAAGTTTAGTTTAAATAACTCAATTCGGTTATCGTTTAGTTCACTTCTGAACTGGTTTAATTAAGTATTTCATACTTCCTTAAATAAGTTCTTTAAAACTACCTCAATCTATCATTAGATATCATGCCTATAAATATTACAGAAATCCATTTCAAAACCTGCTTTGCTTTCACTATATGAATGTACTAATCGGTGCTCCGCGTATAGGTAAGCCTTAGGGCATTTTTTTGCAACTCAGAAACTGTTTTATTGCGTACTGTTCTTTTTTTTTTTATCTTAACCGGCTTCAAAAACCAATAGGTTTATTCTTGAGTTTTTATAAAAAATAAATTGCTTGCCTGCTGCATGTTCACCTAAGCATCCTGCCTTAGCATACTGCTTAATAGAAGGCCCTTAATTGTGTTCGAGTCGTGCTGTTTCTATGTCTTGTTTGAGGAGGAAATTTTGAGCCGCTAATTGCTCCCTTTATCTTATGTGCTAAAAGGCCTAATTGTTTTTGCTTGTCGCCTTAGAATTTTCACCTTTAAAACCTTAGGGGTTTGTCTAGAACCACATATAGTTAGAGGTCCTAAATCCCTCCAGGACCATTAAGAAGGGATGGGAAACAGCATGCAATAGAGATCGCTGACCAAACACCCGCTTTGCATGACCACTAAGGGGGATAGGAGGGTAGATATGGATATGATGACCAGTGTGGTAATGCCACGCGTAGCCCCTTTTTGAGGAGTGATTACCGAGCATTGTACTGATGTGATCCTATAGGCTAACCAACCTAGGACCTCCCTCTTCCCTAATTCTCTTTACCTGAATCTTTACTTTCCCCTTTTTATGCACATAACCTGTTTAAATTCTTGTTTTATTGTTTGAATTACCAATATGATTTGCTTGCCATTATTTTCTTAAATTGTTTATGGACTTATTCGTAAGTATAAGTTCGGTCGGGGTCCACAGTTATGGACCAAGAGGAGTGCCTAACACCTTCCCCTCGAGTTTATTTCGAGCCCTTACCCTAATCTCTGGTAATGCAAACTAATCCATGAGTTAATTACTTTAGGTGCCCTGACGCACCATAATTCGTTAGGTGGCCACTCTTCAGATACCCAGTTCCTAAAAGGAAATGAGTTATCACCACCAATGAATGTCGAAACTCGGACTTCTCCCCCTGTGAGGGTGGGGGAAAAAAGGGGCGCGACAGTTCATGACATGGAATGTTGTTTCCAAGGATACGCTCCCGGCTAGAACAGTCAATGATATCACTTCGGAGGTTCGTTCAACTGCATTGTTAAAACCTGTTAGTGTTATGCAACATAGTACTATCTTATCCTCGAGTCTCATTTGTGTGAGGACTCAGGGGTGGATAATACACGTGCCACTTCCGTCGTCTACCACGATTATTTTTACATCGGTATCCAAAATTCGTAAAGTAATGACAAGAGCGATGAAATGAGGAAAGGTCAAACAATGGTTATCTGACTTATCGAAGATGATACCGTCTTTGAGGTCATCATATCATTCATGGGTGATACCGTCTTGTAGAAATCCTACTGCTGCTGCTATCCAAAAGCTGCTCCTGGATCTGTGCAAAAAAAAATGCACAGAGTGTAGCATCAGCACAACCGACCCCATGTGCTGGTAAGTGCCTGGCCTAACCCCGGCGAGGTAGTGACGAGGCTAGACAGGGCTACCAAATCAATCTGTACAGTTCTATATATATATACAATAACAGGAACAGAAGTACCAAAACTAAACAGTTAAAAGGGGAGAGAAACATGCCATGGGGGAGAGCAATCCAAATATCCAAAGTCATCAGCATAATTAAGAAATCAGGGCACAATAATAACTACCAAAGAATAAGAAATTCAATAGTTGCACGGCATCAACCTTCGTGCTTTTACTCTCATCCTCACCCAAAGCAATCAAGTAAATTGCACGGTATCACCCTTCATGCTTTCTCTC
>MU692144.1:56520-72210 GCA_026770625.1 Nicotiana glauca
TTGTGATTGGGTTCTTTGATTCTTGAAGATTGATGCAAGATTTGGATGATTTAAATGTTGGGTTCCTCCTTCTCTCTCTAAAATGCTCTCACCTCTCTCTAAAAGCTCCAGAAAATCCCAAAATAACAAACCCCAAACGAGTTAAATGAAATGGGGTTCGGGTCTTAAAAAGCCATTTTTGTACTACCGCGCCGCGTGGGGCACTGCGGGGCATGGGGTGTCAGTGAAAAATATTTCTGAAAGTGAAATTTCGGACCATACTGGAATTTGTACAGGCGCGGCGCGCCGGGCGCCGCAGGGGGCGCCGCGGTAGTGTAATTTTCTGCGCTGCTTTGGTAATTTAGTCATAACTTTGCGTAGGAATGTCCGAATGATGAACGGTTTGTTGCGTTAGAAACTAGACTCAGAGATCTTTAATTTGATGGGTTGTTCATCACTCTAATCCTTATATAACTGGAGATATGATATTTTAAAGTGAGGTCTTGTGCGCACTCATTTATAACTTTGTCTATTATGAAATTTTCCGACTTTAAAAGTTCCCGTTAGCCATCCGAAATCACCCCGAGGTCCCCGGAACCTCAATCAAAAGCACAAACATATCTTAAAACATTATTCGAACTTGCTCGAGCGATCAAATCGCCAAAATAACATCAAAATCAATGATTTGAGCCTTAAATCCAAGAAATCTTTCAAATTTCATAAACTTTCAATTTTCCAATTTAAGGCCGAAACACGTCAAACGACGTTTGTTTTCAACCAAACTTTATAGGAAGCGCTTAACCAATATATATGACCTGTACCGGGCGTTGGAACCAAAATACGAGCCCGATACTATTACTTTTTGATCAAATTTCATTTTCATTTTCCTTAAACATTTTCAGAAAACAATTTAACGGAAAAATTCATTTACCCGGGTTCTGGACCCTGAATTTCGACTCGGGACCCTCCGGAACCGTCCCATATTTTTCTACGGACCCTCCGGAACTGTCAAATCACGGATCCGGGTCCGTTTACCCAAAATATTGACCAAAGTCAACTATGTCAATATAAATATCAAAATTCTTCAAATTTTTCTCATAATTCATATATTTCAATATCAAAATTTTCCGCCTTTGTGCCCGGACTGTGCACGCAAATCGAGGAAACTAAAAATGAGGTTTTCAAGGCCTCAGAAGCTCGAAATGACCGAGAAAACAAGTGATGACCCTTTGGGTCGTCACACGCCATCCCCTCTAACACGTTTGGCAGGCTCATTATTACTCTGTTGAACAGGGCAAGGAAGTTTTTGAGTCCTTCTCCATGCAATTGTTTGATTGTGAATATGCCATTCACTCTCGCTTCTGCTTTCTTGGACCCAGCATGGGCGATGACGAACTTTTTAGCCATTTCCTCGAATGGAACATGCCGGTAATTGTGAGTATCAGGTTAAAGCTCCCCTTGTTAGGGTTTTGCCGAACTTCTTTAGTAGCACCGACAGTACCTGCTCTTTCGAAAGGTCGTTGCCTTTTACCGTCGTGATCTAATGAATGATATGGTCTTCAGGGTCTATTGTGCCGTCGTATATTTTCAAATATGGCAGCATTTTGAAGGTATGGCATGTGGGGTTTCCTCTTCGCTGTATGGCTGTTCCACGAACCAGCCAACGTCCTATTTTGGCAGAAGTTTCGGGGCGCCTGGTATCTTATCAACCCTTTCTTGGTTCTCCCTCATTTGGTCGTAGTGTGATTTATTCTCATTCTCTATTTCTTCCATTTTCCTCAGAATAGCTACAAGGGCATCGTTACATGTATCAATAATGGTGTGAGTGTTACCTGTTGGGGGAGGAGCGTGTTGCTCATTGATGGTTGTTGAGGTGTCAACTCGCGCGGTATTCCTACTCGCCCCTTGAGCGGGCTTGTCGAGTATAATGTTTAGGGTACTTGTCGGTCACGCCTCCAATAACTTTTTCACTGCAGGTGGAGCTTCCTTCATCGTGGACATGGAGGCTCCCTTCTCATGTGAAATAGTTACACTCCCATGAGGAGGAGGTGAGTCACTTTGCCTGAGTGACGCACTCAGCGTCACATTCTCCTCGTCTTCCCTATCCACCTTATTGATGGTGCCTAGGAGGTTAGTAGTGACAAGCATAACTGCTTTCAGTCTTTCCTCTCCTTTTCCTGCCATTGTTAGCTTGTGTAAACAAGAAAAGGGAAGCTTTTGTTGTTGCTTTTCTTTTTAGATCTAGAAGAAACTAAACTTTTTAAATAGGAACTCCCCACAGACGGCGCCAAATTATTTGACCAAAAAGTTCTAGGCCCTTTTTGTTAAACCACTCTAATAAGTAGATAAAGGGTGAATTTTAGTTAAATATAACAAATCCTAGATCTGAAGTTCAATAATTTTGATGGTACGGGACCGTGTTCAAGTCAATAAATGCCAAGTTGATGCTCAATGACTATCAATAAATATGAGAATGAAAATATGTAATAAATGTGACAAATGACATTAAATATAATAAGAAGGAATTTGTCACCCAAATATTGAATGAGATGGATGATTCCTTTTTCTGACTATAGGATGTGACGGTAGACTATGGAAATGAACAAAGTGTTCTTGGATCTTGTGAATAATAGAGGAATGTTTAGTAATGGAATCAAACAGAGGAGACTAGACAAGCTTTTTTATATTCTTAATAGTCAACCCTTTACAAGATGTTCTTCTCATAAAAGTCCTGAAGCCCCCTTTTTGTTCCCTCTCTATTCCCATTTATAAGAAATATTCCTAGAAACCTCTAAAAAAGTACAATTGGGGGAATATTCCTATTCATAATCCTAAGAATACTCTAATTGTTGCTGATGTGTGTTCTCTACTCGACTTTGGTGTTGGTCTCTCTCTCTGGGCAACTCCTCGCCACTAGGCCATGCATGGCTTCGGCCTCGACCTCATCTTGTCCGTTTTCATTCACTAAACTCGACCAAATTTTAACCCATACAGTAGATAGCATATTTCTATACCCCGTTGTGCTAGAAGGTATATAAAATCCATCAAATGAGTATTTGGATCTTCGTTGGGTTTGCCTCAGAAGACATAATTGTTCTAAATAGTCTGAAGTAGCCCTTACTCGATCTCAAAATTATTGGTCACTATTGGAGGATGTCACACACTAGATACTCGTCGGTTGTAGACTGGCCTGGTGTAGTCTCCCAATGACCATCCAGGGCCTCAGTATATTATTTTCAAATTTGTCTTCAACCAGAGATCGGTTCAGGTTGAATCTTTTTCCTCTATTCCTTCAACCATTTTATCAGCTCTGAGAGCTTCTTCAGCAACTACCCGTGCGGCTGCTTCCTGTTGGGATGCTTCCCGTGCAACCAAATCAACTACCTCCTCACCATTTTTAGATATGTTCTCTTGGGTTGAAAATTTCCCCAAGAATTTCTTGGTGAGTTCTTTCTCTTTTCTCAGTTATCGCATGTGTTCTTACAACTCTGTTTAGGGTACTACTTATTTTGAAGAAGATTGAGTGATACACCAACGAACTTAACCTGTTGCATGCACACAGTAGAGAAAAACCATGAAAAATAAATTAAAATAGATTCTTGAATTAGCACCAAAAACTAATTTGAACATTATTGATTGCCAATCCCTAGCAACGACACCAAAATTTGACAAGCGAAAAATACAACAAGAAATTAATACTCGCTAGCCAAAGATAGTATAGTTATGATTATCGTCTCCACAAGTATTAGATTTAAACAATGTTCAAGTAATTTCTAGCTTAATTCTATTCAGGATGATTAACACGTTGGTTGGGATGATTAATAACTAAATTTAACTATTGGAACTAAAACAATTAACAATTGATCACTCGAAGACAAGAGTTGGGCAACACTGAAATATCAATAGGAGAAATAAGGGTCATGATAGGATAGGTGCAAGATAGCTTTTTAGGATCCAACTTTAGTTCAAGTCACTCCAACGTTCTAATGATTCTCACAAATTCACTCGATGATTAGATCAAACGTGTAGTCAAGACTCCTCTCTCGATTAAATCTTAACTCTACGAGGTGAACTAACATAAGCACTGTGAAAATATGCATGCAAGAGTTAGTGGATAGGTCTTCAGGAAAATGTCTCTCAAATATTCTCCTAACTTGATTTAATAAACAATCCAACAAGCTCTTTCAATTACTTAAGAAAATCATTGAATTAACCCAAACAAAATAAAATAATATAATCACCACAATATTCCTCTTTCGATTAAATAAATTGGTGAATAAAGTTGCAAATAATTCAAATCTCCATAAACGAATTCAAGCAAAGAACTAGAGTTACAATCCATAAATATCAATCAAAATATCATATCCGTCAAATCCTAAGGAAAACTACTCCATATAATGGAGGAAGTCATAACAAATATAATTAAAGAGTAAGAAAACATAGATCTCACGTTACAATCCAAACTCCCGTATTGAATTGATGGAATGATGATAAAATCTTGTGCCTTGTAACCTCCAACGCTCTCCAAAAGTTTCCAAGATAAAAAAAAAGTCCTCTTAAAATCTTGTTTTTGATATATTTATACCATGTAAAAACGGACCCGGAAAAAACTGCCCTTTCCAAGCCGAAGTGGGACAATTGGACAGCAAAAATACACATGCGCCAACGCGCCATGCTCCACCCCATGCGCCGCATTAGTTAGGATCTTGAGAGAGTTGATTTTTTCACTCTATAAGAATTTTACACTAGCGCCCCGTGCCCCACCCTGCACGGCGTGGCGTGGTAGTGCATTTTTCTCACTTTTTTAATATCCATACTTGGTCCTCAATCACGAACATGATCCCGACTTAATTTCTTAGGTTTCTACTCAGACTTCAGAGCTTCAAATCATTTATTTTAGCTCCAAACTTGCTTCTTCACTAGAAATCACAACCTACACAATATAACACACGTAATAAGTATAAAGTACTAACAATTAAGCTCAATTACATTTAAAGTGTAGTAATTATAGTATAAAATATAGCAAAAAATATGAGTTCCTAGCCTACCATCAGTTATGAGAGGGGATGGGAATTTAGAGAGTGCGTTTGAGAAGTTAGGAGGAGGGGTCGTTGGTATTGTACTGGGTAGTAGGATTTTTGTTTTTTGTTGTTGTTTGTGGGGTTGGGTAATTTATTGAGAGGGATGGATGAGGGTTATAAGAAAAACAAATAAAAGAAGAATAAAAGGACTTACCTAGGCCTCAATGCGCTGGGTTGCGCGAGGCAGTGTGGGAGGTGGTGCTAGACACTTCGAGTTAGTGTGACGGGCGAGAACTTGGACGCTGCGAGGCGACACGAGGTATGCTAAGATTACACTTTGGACTTCGTCCCGCGATGACTCGGTGTTTTCTTGTTCGTTTTGCAACCTTTTAGATTTTTCTGGACCCCTCTGCATATCTTTCGTCCAAGTAGCTTCACTACATATCAAAACACTTTAAATCCACACAAAACTCACTTGTTAGTCTACCACAATATCAAAATCAAAAACAAAAATGAAACAAGAAATCTACTCTACAAATTGGGTTGCTTCCCAATAAATGCCTTAGCTAATGTCATGGCATGACTTATACAACATTTCAATGGGTTGCCTCCCAAAAAGCGCCTGATTTAATGCCGCGACACAATGCAGTCAATTATCATCAAGATTCACTCAATGCTTGGGCTCCTTCAAATAAATCACTGACACAACTTTTTCCTCATTGCTCATGGCAAGGTAGTGCTTCAAATTTGTCCATTGACTCAAAACATGTTTGTCCCATCCTCGGACTCAATTTCTACAGCTCCACTTTGAAATACTTGCACAACTCTAAATGGTCCCGACCATCTAGATTTCAGCTTACCCCAAATAATTTCAATCTTGAGTTATATAACAACACAACATATCCGTGTTTGAAATTTCTTTGTAGAATATGCTTATCGTGCATCATCTTCATCCTTTCTTTCTACAGCTTTCGGCTCTCAAAAGCATGATAACGGAACACATCAAGTTCATGCAGCTCTGTGACTCTACTCGGGCCAGTGGCCTCCATATCAAGATTTAATTGCCTTAACACCTAAAAAGCCTATGCTCTAACTCGACGAGTAGGTGATATGACTTTCCAAACACCAATTTGAACGGTGATATAAAAATCAAAGTTTTGAACGCAATGCAGTAGGCCCATAATGCATCATCCAATTTTCTTGCCCAATCAGTCCGAGTAATATTTACAGTCTTGGTCAACACACTCTTGATTTATTTGTTTGACACCTCATCTTGCCCACTTTTTTGTTGGTGATACGGAGTGGCAACCTTATGACGAACGCCATATTTCTCTAACAACTTTACAAAGGCTTGATTACAGAAGTGGGTGCCTCCATTACTAACGATTGTCCTTGGAGTGCCAAATCGAGTCCAATGACCCCTTTTGCATCATTTGTAGGGATTTCCACGACTTCCACCCATTTTGAGACACATCCGCAGCTACAAGTATGTATTCGTTGCCATATGAGATGACAAAAGGCCCCATGAAATTGATTCCCCATACATCAAACACTTTTACCTCCTAAATTGGGTTCATAAGCATCGTATATCGATGGGAAATATTCCCGATCTGTTAGCATTCATCATAATCCTTCACCCAAAGTTGTGCATCTTTGAACAACATCGGCCAGTAGAAGCTCGACTCTAACACTTTTGTAGTTGTCCTTACTCCCCCGAAATGGGCTCCGTAAGGTGAAGCATGACATGCATACAAAATAAAAGCTTGGTCTATCTCGGGAAGACATCTCCGAATCATGTTATTGATACAAATCTTGAACATATATGATTCATCCCAGAAATACATGCGACAATCACGAAAGAACTTTTCTTGCATAGAGGACAAGTCACAAGGAACAATACTACTCGTCGGGTAGTTTGCAATGTCTGCATACCATGGCGCTACCTCAAACGGCTAGCGGCTAATAGTTGTTCATATGGGAAAGTCTCTATGATCTCTTGCACCTCAACCTTCTTTTCAACTCCTTCAAGACTGGACAAGTGATCAGCCACTTGGTTCTCCGTTCCCTTTCAGTCACGAATTTCCAAGTCAAATTCTTGCAGCAATAACACCCATCGAATCAGGCTCGACTTTGACTCCTTCCAATTAGGCACTTAAGAGTAGCATGGTCAGTATAAACAATTGCCTTCGAGCCTATCAGGCATGACCTGAATTTGTCAAATGCGAACACCACTATTAGCATCTCCTTCTCAGTCACAGTGTAGTTTATTTTGGCACCACTCAAGGTTCTGCTTGCATAGTATATTGGGTTTCTCTTTTTGCTGCCCAAGCACTGCTCCCACTGCATAGTCGCTTGCATCGCACCTTAGCTCAAATGATTGCTCCCAGTTAGGTACAACTATGATAGGTGCAAACACCAACCAATTATTCAACTCCTCAAAAGCTACCCTGCAGTCATCAGAAAATACAAAGAGATGATATTTTTCAAGCAATACATAAAGGATTAGAAAATTTAAAAAAAAATATTTTATAAACTGCCTGTAGAAGATGACGTGACTAAGGAAGCTTCTTATTGCCTTGATGGAAGTGGGTGGTGGCAATTTCTCTATTACACCAACTTTAGCACGTTCAATGCCCTTACTTGGCACTAGGTGTTACAAGACTATACTTTCATGTACCATGAAATGGCACAATTCCCAGTTCAGTACCAGATTAGTCTTCATACACCTCTTAGTACGGTTCTCAGATTCATAAGGCAGTTATCGAATGAGTTCCCCACCAATGAGAAATTATCCATGAAAACCTCCATTATGTCTTCTACCATGTCTATGAAAATGGCCATCATGCACCATTGGAATGTGGTGGGTGTATTGCATAGGCCAAACGACATTCTCCAGAAAGAACAGATGTCATATGGACAGGTGAACGATGTTTTCTCTCTATCCTTCGGGGCAATAGATCTGGTTATACCCTGAGTATCCATACAAGAAGCAAAAGTGGGACCTCCCTAAAGAGTTTGTGCCCATCTTCTAGTAGAATCTTATGCTTACAAAATGTTGGGTTGATACCCTTTATGTCTGGAATGGTCTAACCAATTACAGTTTTGTATTGTACTCCTTCAGAACTTGCAAAAGTTATTCTACTTCCACATCTAACAAATCATATGAGATATAACAGGTAAGGTTGAGTTAGGTCCTAAGAAAGCATACCTGAGGTGAGATGGTAGCGGTTCATCTCCAATTATGGTGGCTCTTCAATTGATGGTTTAGCTGGAGGGGTATTTCTTTATTCTAAGTGTAAAGGCTTGAATACGAGCTCTCTTTTCCAGTATCCTTGGCCTTCAAGATCTAACATCCACTCTGCCACGTCCTCACCATCTACCTATTCTAAGTTCATGATTCAGGCTGCTAGAGGGTCTTTTGCATTTAATGCCTCATCTTCCTCCTCCAGAATCACATCTACTGCATCAATTAGAGAGAAATTAGCAAACTCACTGGATCACCGCATGCACTTCTGCACATTGAATGTTATTTTTTCATCGTTCAGTCTTATGTTTAGCTCCTAGTTTTACAATCAATCAGAGCTCTTTCTGTGACCATGAATGGCCTCCCCAAAATTATAGGAATCTCTTCATCAATCTGGCAGTCCAAAATCACAAAATCTACAGGGAACACAATTTCGAACTTGCACAAGTACATCATTTAGTAAACCTGATGGCCTCTTCACCGTTCGGTCAGCTAGTTGTAGTAACATCGATGTGGGCCTTGCTCTTCTAATGCCGAGAATTTTATAGATAGACAAAGGCATCAAGCTTATGCTCGTCCCTAAGTCACACAATGCTTTAGCGAATGCATAACTACCTATGGTGCAAGGAATTTTAAAGCTCTTTGGGTCTGATAGATTCTCGACTACAGGTCATGTTACAACAGCACTTCATGTTTGAGTAAATGTCATAGTCGCTAGGGTATTGGAAGTCGAACTTATGAGACATCAAGTCTTTCATCATTTTTGCATAACCTAACATCCCTCACAGGGCATCTATTAGTGGAATGTTTACCTAAATATGCTTCAACATCTCCATGAATATTTTGTACCACTCACCCTTCTGATATTTAGCCAACATTTACGCGAAAGGTGCTGGAGATCGCTTCCTTCTTGTGATTTGAGTTAGATCTTGCTCGGGCAATTTTTCTGATTCCTTCTCTTGCACTTTTTCAGCCTCCATTGAAAGCTTTTTTTCTTTACTTGTTTCCTCTTGTGCATGCTGCACTGTTACCTCTTATAACTCAGTTGACTTATCTACTTCAATTAGTACTAGCACAAGTATCTTAGTTGGTCGACTTTCGCGAGCGATTTCTTGCTCTAGATCAAGATCTTTACCATTTCTCAAACTCACAGCCATCAGCTGCTTCAGGACCTGCTCTTTCGAGTTAACATGCGTGTCTGCAACTAACGTCCCTTGAGGATGATTGTTAAGGGCCATGGATATATGCGCTAGCTGAATCCTAATGACCTTGATAGCTGAATGTGTGATACTACATTTTCTTGTATCTGGTGGACTTCTTCTTCCATCTTCCTGCTGGACTCAATGAGTTGTTGCACCATTCCTTTAATTTCGAACAACCCCTCATCCCTTGAACCTATTTCGTGCCTATCTCATCAATTTTCTTAGTCAACAAATTCAGCTAGATCATTAGTGTGGCTATGTTTTATATATTTGTATTGTTTGGGTCAAGCGCAACATAATGCATTATTGGAGTGAGTGTTGAATCCCTCGTCATCTAGCCAGAATTTTGAGACATTTTGTGAAGAAGAATCTTACACTCTATGAATGATTTGCTCACCCATATAAAATCTCTATCCTGGCATCTGATCCAAGATGTCATGGTGTGGACCCTTCACAACATACCCTTGAACCTTTCCAAGGTTTCTTGCAAAGTTTCAGTAGGTTTTTCGCTGAACTGTAATATCTCATTAATTTGCCTTGCAGTCTTATTGGTTGGATAAAACTTGTTTAAGAACTGCATGACTAATTCCTCCCAAGTAGTGATGGATTTTATGAGTAGCGAATTAAGCAAAGTCTAAGCTTCTCCGGTCACTGAGAATAGAAAAAATTAGCAACTTGATTGTTTTCGGTGTCACATTCGGTTACCTTTAAGTGACACAAATTGAAAAAAAAATTCAACTGTTGCTTTGGATCTTTAGTGTAAGACCCGGAGACCAATCCCTTGTTCTGCAGTAAATGTAGCATGTTGTTCATGATTTGAAATGATTCCACTTGTATTTGAGGGACTATAATTGCGGTTGCCAGATTTTTAAATATGGCCCAATCATACAGGGCCGCTTCTAGCATAAGAGGTGCCACCATATTTGTTCGAGTCATTCTCATTATTTCGATTGTCTTAATTGTCCAAAATATCACCCATGTCTAGTTCAATTTGTTCTCTTGGGTATTGTTGTAATTTGTCTTTCTTGTTTACACAATTTAATGACTTTCTCAGGATCCGGTAATGCTTTAAATAATTCACCAATTCTCAAGGAGTTTCTAGACATGCACTTGTAACACACAAGACTACAAACGTTATAATTTCATTGTAATGAAATTAAAGTTAAGAAAGTTGACTAAATTAAGAATCCTTGCAATTATGCTTGTTGTAATTAATAACACCGTTGATTCCTCGACAACATTGCTAAAATTTGAGCACTCCCAACTATGCCTCATAAGAGATCTAGCAGTCGTTACAAATATAATCTGATTTATAAGCCCGGAGTCGAATCCTACAAGAAATTAACCTACTAATCACAACTACTAGTTTCGCAAGAATTCAAATTACTAACCTTCAAGAATATTAAATAATGATTTGATTGTTTAGTATCGAAGAACAAAGTAATTAAAATGCAGTAATTTATAACTAACAGAGCAAATGTAGTAGACAAGATTGGAAAATTCTAGGGTTCTAGTTTTCCCAATTGTCAGAATCTCCTCCACTACATTTCCTATAAATTTGCCTAAGTATTCTCTACTGACCATGAGTACTTTGGGTATCGTAGTTCTCTCCCGGAAAACTAGCACAATTAACTAGATGTATTCTCTTGAACTACGCTAGCTGACACTAATTTACTACCCACTATGATCGCACCAAGGTTTCGTTATTCCTAATTCTGCCTGTAGATCCTCCGTATTGATTTCTCAAATACGTTACGACTACCTAAGTACGTACTCTCTTTCAAGAAGTACACATTAAATATGCACAGTTAATTGAGAGTTTTTCAGTCAATAACAATGAAAATATAGTTTAACAAGTAGAGAAAGATCAACGGCAAATTCATATTAAACACAGTGGAAAATTATCCTTAAATAGGTTCCATCAAACCTTAGATGAGAGAGTTTAGCTACTCATAGTTGTATAAACAATCATAGTAATATTCAAAAGCACTAAACTACAAATTAAAAGAGAACAGAGAGAAAAACTCTTGTTATTCATGCTCCAACGTGTTCCGTAGCCTTTTGCCTCTCCAATAATATCTATCCTTCTAAAAACTAAATTTTTGAGGTATTTATATGGTAGGGCTAAAGTCTACACGTCCAAGATTAATGTGAAAATATAAGTGACTCGGATAAGCATCGTCAACGCGAGGCATCATCAGAGGCGCCAAACTACATTGCAAGGCACCATCAGAGGTGTCAATATTACCCTGCAAGGCGCCATCAGCGCCAATATTACTGCCCTGTACAAAGTCTCGCACTATCTAAAGCTGTGATTTTTCATGGTCTTGCAACGTCTAAAGTTGTGACTTGTCATGGTCTTGCAACGTCTTCTTTTATTGCTCTGTTTTGTAGCTTCAAGGTACCATTTCATAAAACTTTTCTCCACTTCATATCTAAGTATTTCTACACATAATATAAATTCAATTAAGCTCAATTGTCACACAAATTAGCATCCAAAATAACAAACAAGTAAAGTGAATAATGTCAAAATATATGGAATTATAGCATGACATCAACTATCTAATGGATCTTATTGATATATAATAATTGCTTTAAATATTTAAATTTAAATTTAATATTTTAAACTTTGTAAATTTAAAATTTGAAACTTTATCTTTCAATTATCAATCCAAAGTGAGAGAAGTTAAAGTATATCAAGCAGTTCGATGAAGAGAGCGGCAAAACTGTACTTTTCTTGTCAAGGACATAATCGTTTCTCATCCTTCCAAAAATGCCATAGAGAAGATATTTTAGTGTTTTGCCCTGGAGAGGCAAAGCATTAGGGCTTGTCGCCCTGAAATTTATTTGAGTAAGCTGGGTTTTGGGATGTAGCTTTCGAATACAATGATAGAGGCAATGCTAGAAAGATGTCTTCTTAACTTACCTGAAAAAATCCTTGGACAACGTGAGAAGTGTAACTACGATAGTATAATTGACACATTCTTTCTTGGGATGACAGTTGAAAGTATTCTACTGAATGGCTAAAAAGATGGATTGATTTTTTCTTGAATAATATGGTCAAAATGTTAGATATCTTATTTTAAATGCGCCGTTCTCTAGACTTATTTCCAATTGCATAATATTGATTTTATAGTTACAATATTAGTTACGCTAAGTATTCAATATTGTGAGATTTCCAATTATGCTTTTATGTTTCCTACTCTGGTCACTCTTTCTATGCGATGTATGGACTGTGGATGATGATTTCAACGATCTCATTGTCGGGTACCTTTAAATAGAAGAGTTACGCTTCTAGTATCCTAAAAAGTTGCTTAATATTGGGTTTCAAATCCTACCCTGAATTTTGTTGGAGTGAATCTTCGTAGATCCATTGATAACATACTAATAGAGTCCCCAAATCTTTGTGCTCTTGAATTTGATTCCTTCTACAATGGCATGAGTAAAATATAAATCACTAATATAGAATATAAATTACTTGTACACATAATTTCGAATTTTGACATTTCAAAATGTTTATTATGATTGAGAAAGGACATTGATGAATTTTATAAGCAAATATCCTCTGCTTGAGAAACTCAAGATAGATGAAGGTTCAGGAAATTTGCAAAACCTTTATGTTTCTCAACAAAATCTAACAAAGCTTTATAAACCGTTGAATTGAGAAAGTTCAACTTCATTAAACCTTTATACTGTGTAGCCATCTTTTAATGGTCCATTAAGTACCCCAGAAGTATCACTGGGTAGATTTGATTCTCATATTTTGTTTTATTGTTATTTTCTGAGAAATTATTACCAAAACCATGCATACGCTGTTCAACCAGGGCTTCTTCTATGCAATCTAAAAGCAGTCTCTCTTTCCATTTCTTTTTTATTCTACTTTCTCTTTCTCTCTCATTCTGGAGTTTCTGTTCTTCTTCCTCTTAGCTTTTTGCTTAATTTTGTTTTTTAATCATCTTTTTCCTATTTTTTTTTTTGAAATTTCCTAAGATCTATGTACATGTTCTTTCGGCTTCGTCTTTCTTGCCTTCCTATTTTTCACCTTCTTCTTAGTTTGGTCTGTAACTTTGTCATTCTGGTTGCTATTTCTTTATCGTATCTATTATATTCGCTACAACATTTGCCATTTCTGCTCAATTTTAATACTTTGCCTCTTGATCATGGGATTTTCGGATATGTGTTAGCTTTCCCTTATTTTGGATTCAGACTTGCTGGATTCATTACATGCATGCCGACATTTTGCCTTTTTTTGTACAAGTATATATTTCGGAATAGATACTTTATTACTTTTTTTAGGTAAATACTGTCAGACTTGGTTGACGAGAGATTGGTTTCTGTTGGATGAAAATATTAACTCATCTGCTTTAGGAATTAAGTTTTGATCCATATTATTTAGAGTGCATGTGCAATTATTATTGTGAAGGTAAATGCCAGTTGCAGAAGCATTAAGTCCTTTATATGTGGTAGGAAATAAGAAATCAGTATGTTCTTTTTTAAGTATTGTAATATTGCAACATTACTGACTTTGTAGGTTTGGGTGGAACATAATGGATGGACAAATTTGAATGAATGCACAGGTATTTGAAAGTGAAACGAAAGGACAAAGGAATAATGCTTTCAACAGTAGTAGGTAAGTGCTTTAATTTGTTTTCATATTGTCCTCTTCTTTTTCTTGTTCAAATTTGGCATAATTGAGCTTAAGAGACTTGTAGGTGCGTTCTGAATATTATAATTTTTATTCTAACAAAGTTACAGACTAAACTAAGAAGAAGGTGAAAAAGAGGAAGGCAAGAAAGACGAAGCCGAAATAGCATCGCACATAGATCTTAGGAAATTTCAAAAAAGAAACAGGAAAAAGATGATTAAAAAACAAAATTAAGCAAAAAGCTAAGAGGAAGAAGAACAGAAACTCACCAGAATGAGAGAGAAAGAGAAAGTAGAATAAAAAAGAAATGGAAAGAGAGATCTGCTTTTAGATTGCATAGAAGAAGCCCCAGTTGAACAGCGTAAATTGATCCGGAAAGAGTTGGAGCATTTTTACCAAAGTGCCTTATTAAAATGGCCCTATTCTACGAAGCGATGCCAGCCGTCCCGCAAATAACCAAGTTAGAAACACGTGGTACAAATAAAATTACAATTTCACCCTTGGTCGTCCAAAAAACCTTCACTTATTATATAGTTAATAATTTATTTAATGCCTAATTTTTTGTCAAAAATAATGACTTTTTGTCATCTAATGAAAGTGGATATTAAATCATATAGTGTTAGGATGTTGTACCTTAGAAGAAGAATCTACTATGTTTAAATAGAAAATTCTATATATGTGCGATAATGTATCAATTGCTTCATTATATCTTCTCATTTTGTTAGATTTTTGTTGTTATTCTTATGTCATACTTTGTTTCAAGACCTACTATGCTGTATATTTGCAAATGAAGAAAAGTATGAGAAAAATGTTGGAAAAACCTAAACTTGAAAGTACCATCTTTTAAGTTTGTTATTTTAAAAAAAAGAATGATCTGGGTTGAACTATGAGCACTAAGATATATTTGAAATGTGTGTAAGATTTTCTCTTAAAACCCACTTGAAATTTGTGGGTTGGATTGAAAATTTGGAATTTACCAACTTGCAAATTATTAAGGGGTTGCACCTTATAACTTTCTATGTGCCCACTTATAAGTTAAATTAAATTTCAAAAATAGTTTGGATGAATTTTTGCATACAAATTTAACCATGAGTTAATGCATACGTAGTAATAGATAATACCCGATAGAAGAGATTGGGTGTACAAGCTAGCCGAATGCTACTGTCATAAAAAATACAACTCATGAATTAATAAGGGACTGTTATAAAATAAAAGCAATGCAGTAAAATATAAATAAGAAGATAGAAAGAAGGGAGAGAGTTTTGTTCTTTCACTTTGGTGTATTTTTCCATTGCAATTACATGGTCTTTTATAGGCATAAAAAGTAAAGATAATTGACATAAAATAGGAAATTTAATCTTTCAACTATTCACAATATGGGCATCCAATGTAGTATCCAATGTAGTATTCAATGTACAAATTATTCATAACACTTCCCCTTGGATGTCCATGTAAGATAATATGCCTCATTAAGAACTTACAAAAAAATATTGGGATGTACATATTTATTTATAATATGTATTGCTTGCTGCCTCATTAAAAACCTTACCAGGAAAACCCAGTGGGACAAAACCTTGGTTAAGGAAAAGAGTGCAGCGT
>MU692144.1:75567-90488 GCA_026770625.1 Nicotiana glauca
AACCACATTTGAAGCGTGAAAAGTAGAAAATGTTTTTCCAATAAGTCCTCATCTGTGATAGTGTCTCCACATAATTTTAATAGAGAACTTACTTTAAAAATAGCAGAATTATACTCACTTACGGTTTTAAAGTCTTGCAACCTTAAATGTATCCACTCATACCGAGCTTTCGGTAATACCGTAAGTTTTAGGTGGTCATATCGATCTTTCAAATTAATCCATAATTCAAGTGGATCTTTTATGGTTAAATATTCAGTTTTTAACCCTTCATGTAGATGATGACGAAGGAAAAACATGGCCCTCGCTTTATCCTGATTTGATGCTTCATTTCCTTTTATAATAGTATTTCCAAGACCTTTAGCGTCAAGGTGAATTTCAGCATCAAGAACCCATGATAAATAGTTCCTCCCGGTGATGTCAAGTGCCACAAATTCAAGTTTTGATAAATTTGACATAGTGAAAACTATCATAAAAGATGAATAAGCTAGAGAAATAATTATAATAATACACAATTAATGAAAACAAAACGATTAAGGTAAAAAAAATGAAAATAGAGCTATATCATGTTAACAATCTACTATTTCATTTTATTATTGCCATAAAGTAGAAATTACATACTTGTTTTATTTCACTTTATATTATTGATATATATGTGTTAATAGAATTGAACGTGACTAACATTATTGATGTTCCAATAAATATAAGTTAATTAAACTATAAAATTATTGCTTGTCAATTCATTTCTCACAGTTAGAACATTTAAACAAATGGAAATGCAATTATTAGATATGGGCATGAATTTAATCAGAAATTTAAATATTAAATTAATATTGATAACAAATAAGCGAAGTACTAAAATAAATACTCTACTTTGAACGTGTTATTAGTAGCAGTGACTAGATAATGTATACACTACATATATATGCATACATGATAAACAAAAATGTGAAACAAATGGAAAAGGGAACTACAACATGAATGATGTAAATTATCAAATATTGAAGAAAAATGTATGTTGTAAGAATTAAGCATATGATATGTACTACCATAAAAATGATTATAATGATACATACCTTAATAAAAGATGGCTCAACTTAGCAGGAGTTAAGAATAAAATTAGAGCTTCGTGCTGATAACGTGTTATGAAATAAAAGTAATGCAGTAAAATGTAAATAACAAGAGATAGAAAGAAGGGAGAGAGTTTTGTTCTTTCACTTTGGTGTATTTTTTCATTGCAATTACATGGTCTTTTATAGGCATAAAAAGTAAAGATAATTGATATAAAATAGGAAATTTAATCTTTCAACTATTCACAATATGAGCATCCAATGTAGTATCCAATGTAGCATCCAATGTAGTATCCAATGTACAAATTATTCATAACAGGGACGAAATTTAAACAGTAGCTTCAAAAAGGCATTTGAGCAATTGCCCCAATTTTTGGAGAGAAAATAACGCCGTTTAAAGTTTGACCTTGCAAGCTGATTTTTGGGAAGCACTCCCGGTGATCGCCAGAATTTTCTTTAACAAATAGTTATGGTGATTGCCTGGACTTTCAGCCAATTTCATGCATTAAGTTTTGTGGCAAATTCTGGTGATCACCATCTGAAAATTCTAGCGATTGATAGACGCGCTTCTCAAAATTCTGGCGGAGGCTATTTTTCTTAAAGGGGTCAAAATTTAAATGGTGACAAATGATCCTATTTGTGCAAATGACCCACTAAGAAATGTGATCCGCTTACTGGGCCTTCACCTCTCCGATCCAGATCCAGAACGGGACAATAATTAGGGTTTAGAGGCGGTGCCCCTGCTATTTAAATCAAAACTTTCAGCTTTCTCAATATGGCTTCTTAACATAGATAGCTCTTCTCTCTTTCAATGGAGTTGGAATAATTCTCCTTTTTTCTCTCTTTACGCAGGAATCTTTCTTGTTATATTTCTCATTCTATTTAGACAGAAGGTATCGTTGCACGTAGCCTCCCGGGCTCATCTGAGTTTATAATAGTGAAGTTAGAAGCCCCAAAGCTCGTGCTAAACTTACCCGCCGCTAAGTGTTGCATTTTAGCTCCTTTGTACCTTTTTATTATGGCTAATCTGTGTCAAATCAACGGCTACATCCCTTCCAAAAGTTCTCGATCTATATATCTTTGTATTGAATTTTTACATTCCTCTGCTTACATTAGTTGTTTTGTTAAATTTTAATTTTAATTATAGTATATGTATTTCATCCCTAAAGATTGGCGATGATTAAAACGGATTTATCCGCGCTTCTGAGAGTAATCTATGAAGCATAACAAAATATTGGTTGAATTTCTTAATATGAGCCAAATTAATTCTTTTTATACAAATTGTTTTGTTGTCTATTGTTTTAACATATTTCTCATGATTATAAAATCTGCACCTTTACAGTTTAGATCTTTGTTTTTATCTGTGTTTTGGCAGTGATGATATAAAATACAGCTTCAATGCCAGTTCTGCTTCTGATATTCTGTGATTGATAGAGCTGTTTATATTCCTGAGTCTCTTAATTTTGTAAAGTAATTACTTTTTAATTTATAATTAAATCGATGAGGAGATCTGAAATTGCTGGATAGTATTTGAGATTGTTGTTAGCCTCAAGACCCTGTTTCAGGGAGAACCCCTTGAGGCTACTACAATTATCATGAAATTATTAAATTTCTCTGAGATTAACAATTGTTTTCATTTTATATACCATCATCTCTTGCTTTGAAAAAATAAACCAATTTTTTTCTGTAGATTTGCAGCCGATGATGTTTCAATCCAACTATGACGTGTAGTAAATCCAAGGTCCCTGCTTTGCAGGGGGAACCTCCTTGGTTTTGCTACATTGCACATGATTAATACGGATATCACTGAGGCTTAAATTTTACTCATTTTTTTTAGCTTTATACTTGTTTAATGAATTGATTTGAGTTTAACTATACTCTTGCTCTTGAACGTGTAGTGGGGTTAGGGTCTGAAAAACTCATAGAGTTTGTGCTGTTTATCAGCTTCTTCTCTTGAATAATAAACGAGGTTGGGGTTAAATCACAGCACTACATATTTATTTGCCATACAAGATTACTTTAAAATGTATTATTATTTTATTTTATTTTTGAAATTTGCCAGTTCAATCTACTTTATACGCACTACATGTTCAACTGCTCTACACTATTAATTTTATATGTATTAAATATTTCAGCACAATCAACTATATTGTATTGAGTTTATCCAACTATATATGCACACCTTGCCTATTGATGGTAGTGAGTGTAAGTGAAAACTCATAAAGTGGGTGCAGTCCATCACCTCCTATCTTGAATATTTCACTGAGATTGGAGTTAAATATCAGCACTACATATTATCTAATACTCAATTAGATAACTTGATCTTACATTTCAGTAACTTTACAAGGACTTTGAACTCTAGTGAAAATTCATTTCTTGAACCTATTAGAAAATGCTGACGCCGGCAGTTAAATGAACTGCAAACTTTAATGACGCCGGTGTAAAATGAATCTTTAGTATCTTCTAAGGCAATTATGTATCTAATTGATTTAGATTGAAGCTGCGTTTCTATTAGAACTAGTCACTGTATGGCAAGGCAGAACGCCTACTTGCTGTTTGAACTAAAAGCTTCAACGAATTTTACAATAGTCACGGTTTTTGCAAGAACGACCTTTCTTATTAGATAACGATTATTTGCAAAATAATACTAATAGGTATTATTAAACATTCTTTTGCATGAACTTCAAAATTAAAATGTAATCACATATATAATTGTAATTATAATACCAACTAAAAGCCTTTACACTTGTATGGTTGTTGCTGTGGTGCCAAGCCAAAATATATATAATTGAAAAGCTTCATAGGTAAATGTATAAAGACCTGTTATTATTCATTCTTTAATATAAAAGGCGAAATGTGTGGTTGGCCTCTTTAAGTTGTTTTAGGTAGACGCCTTAATTGAGTCTATTTTTAATTAGGTAATTAAAGCCTTTAATAATTTAGGTCAGTAGGATCTGCTTGGAAAGCCACTAGGATATTGGAATCGGTGTAATTATTAAGGGTAATAATTACATTGTGTAGTTGTGTAATTATGATGATTTGTTAGTGTATAAAAACAAAAGAAAAACTAATAAACCAAATATTACTCCTCTCTCATCGTCACATTCTCCTTTAAGAGCCACCGCCTCAATCTTTATTCACTAATCCACTTCACATCTATCTTCAAAATTTAATCAGATGTCAAACCACCTCCACCATCAACACAACGATAGGAGAAGATAGAGTGCTCCTACCCCAAATTGGGCAGAGAGACTTCATCAGATTCAAACCCCCTCCATTAAATCGAAATCATCCTTTGCTCTTTGGAAAAGGACGATAATGATGGAAGGGGCGGAGATAATTTTTGTTTTTCTCTTCTTTTTTAACGGGCGTCTTAGAGAGTGTATCTCGCGCTAGGACTGACAAGGTCGGATGCTTAGTAGACCTATATTACTAAAGGCTTGAAGTGGGAGGTTTCTTGGTTGTTGGGAATAAATTGAATGTATGGTTTATGTATTTTGCCATATAAGAAGTATTATTAAACAGTGAAGCCAAACCTTTTTTCCTGATTTCGTTGTACTAGGCCACCTTTATAAGAATTAGTCGAATTAATAAATCACAGAGCTAAGTTACTAGTGCGAAATTTATTTAACATTAATGAATTATTATAGGCTTGTGAATGTTCTGTTATAGTTAGGCTAAAAGGTCAATAGTTAAAGTTGATGGTTTGTGATAGCTTGACGAAAATCTGTAACTTCATAATTTAAACTTTTTAATTGATAAATTTATTGATCATAGTAGGTTATCTAACCTTTTTTTTTCCAAGTTATTAATCCTTTCTTATCATATAGTGTGATCCTTTTATTAATTTTAAGTAATTCGACAATATAATTTCAAACGTAATATTTGTTAATTCATACTGAAGCTAGTAGCCAATAGAAAGCAATTACAAGCGGGACAACCTTATTTTGTAAACATAACTAAATATAGTGTTTTAGAAAGAAAACAAAACTTGATTAGATGAACTTCGCTTCCTAGGCAATAGATTATTGTTTGACTAAAATATGATATATACTTTCGGTTAAACTATTAAATTTTGTGTAATGAAGGGTTAAACCTAGTTAGTGATAATATCTCGAGATTTAGAACTAGTTAGCATAACTAGCATGAGATAATGCTCGTGGGGAATCGAAAACAGTACGCATTTAATATTCCAAAAGATTCGACCAATAATAGAGGAACATCAAGCAATAAATAGCAATAAATGATATTTATATAAATAAGGAGAGGTGAATGATTCTTCGTGAATGATTCTTCTTTCGAACGCATCTTTTTCCTTATACCACTTTATAAAAAATTTCCTTAGGGCAGATTTTGGCCTATATAATTCCCTTAAAGGTTACATTCGACCTCATTCGAATTAATACATATTCGGCCCTCGGCCATAATTAAAGGTTACATTCGACCTTGCTCTAATTAACCAAGTAAAGTTTACATTTGACCTCGTTCAAAGTAATACCTATTCGGCCCTCGATCATAATTCAATAAAGGTTACATTCGACTTCGTTCGAATTAATTTAAGATTACATTCGACTTCGTTCGAATTAATTTAAGATTACATTCAACTTCGTTCGAATTTACATCTACTTGACCTTCGCCCATGTTCAAAACTAAGTTTCGTCTCGACCTCGTTTAACATACTTGAATCAAGATTTTACGACTAAGGTGACCAAATAGCAAAACTAAAGACAGAGGCATACAAACCCAAACAGAAGGAAAAGAATAAGGTAGGAACAACAGAACTAGCATTTCATACTTGGAATATTCCTTTTACAAGGGCTAGAACAAATGCTCACAAAAATATGTACACAAAGTCAACAAACAAAAAGAAGGAAAAACAACTAATCGCCATCTAACTTAGTAGCGCCATCTGCCTCTCCGCCATTGCCATCAGGATATTCATCCTCATACCAGGCGTCCTCTTCAATTCGATCCATGTCAGCGTCCTCCTCATCATCACCGACCTCCGGCGTAGCGGGTTCATAGCCACAAGCAATACGAGCTGTACGTACCTTAGCACGAGCGTCCTCGAAGTCATCCTCAGAAACTTTCCCCGCCCCTATCAGATCTCTAAATATATCCAGTTGAGCCTCGGCGTGGATCCACTTCTCATATAGTTCCCACAGAACATCAGGAAAATCAGAAGTACGAGAAGAAGACGGCTGAGCCAACAATTGGGCATTCTCGACTCCGAGAGCAGCAACTTCGTCATTAAGGCCTAGAGCCTCTTTTTCCAGCTCCCCTATTCGCTCATCAAGCCGCTAATCTCTGAGCCTGGCCATCTCTAGATCACTCTCCCGCTCAGAACAAAGAACGCGGATTACGGCCTCCAAAGCCTCATCTTTCCTCGAAGCCCCCAACTGAGTCAATTTCGCCTTCTCCTACTCTGCTGCCTTCTCAGCGAACTCACCACCTAGAGTGTCCACTTTGACTTGACACTCCTCGAGCTCGGCGTGGAACGATACCACTTGGGCTTGAAGGTCAGCACATTGGACCTCAACCCCTTTGCTCACCTCGAGCTCCTCTTCTTTATCCCTTAATGCTCTCTCGAGGATGCTGCATTTTCCGATGACTCTCACCAACTCGTTATCCTTCTCCTTCGGTTCAGCTTGGAGAACCTGGAAATTGCCGCTCTCACCAAACTGCATGCAATCTCGCGGTGCTTGTTACGGTAGTCACGATACTTCTGCTCCATCTTCTGAAAAATACACCTCGCCTCCCGCCGGGAACTCTCAATCTCCAAAACCACAGTCTTAAAAAAGAGAAGAAGAGAAAACAAAAAAAGAGAATGAATCAGAAAGTGTTGAACTTGAAAAATAGTCAAGAAACTTATCCTGAGTACGAGGCCGGCTATACTCCTCGATAAGGCAACGTCATTCAATTTCTCAAGAGTTTTACCCTCCATATCGGAACAAAGGGGGCCCAAGAAAGGGACCATGTTCTTTGTGTTCACTAGCAAGTCTCGATCCATGGGGATCACAATGGTCCGCGGGACCCCTCCAATCTTACATCAACACGGGAAAAACCCTCCCTCATCATTCTCACCTCATCCGCATTAGGTCTGAGCTTGTTTCATAACTATCCCGACGACTCCCTTCTCTCTCTCATTTACCGACGAAGCAGGAATATTGGCCGATCGCGGGGACGAGGGCTAATCTCATCCTGAAGCATTAAAACTCTCACATACGACCCTCGATATCATAAAAAGATACGCCCTCTGCGGCCTCAGTTGAGGGCGATTTCTCACACGGCAACTCGTCATCATCAAGCACCAGGGTCGTCGTTTCATGATCGCCCCTTACTGAAATCTACGGCATGGACAGTCCCATCACCGACATCCATCGATATCCTTTTACGAGAAATCAAGCTCTTGTCGCTCGAAAAGACTCCTCTTCCTCGTCTATTAGATGATGCAAGGGAGAAGTCGGAAGTGGCGCTGCAGATGCGGTCGACGACAGAGTGGACCTAGCCACAACAGAAGGAGTAATAGATGTAGTCGGAAACCAAGCAGGCCTAGCCATAGTCACGACGGGAGCCGACTCCGAAGTGATCTTCCTATTAATAATAATAATAATTATTATTATGATTATTATAAAAAAGCACTTCATGAATGCTATGACAAGCAAGCGACCACAAAGTCAAAATAATTTTTAAGTAAAAATAGACGATCTCACCGACCGCTGAAAACAACGGCCCGAATTTCTTGACAAATGTCGGTCACTCGCGTATCCCCACCGTGTGAGGCAGAACCTGGCTAACTTAGTCATGAATATCCTCAACCAGTGGAGGAGGCTCAGTCTCGGCTGCACGAAGAAAGAACGAAGTATCAAAACATGACTAAAACTGGCACAACAAACGCTTGATAAAAAAGAAGGAATGAAGAGAAAAAGAGAAATACTTACGGGCATAATTCCACGCCTCAAAAACCTGTCTGCCTTGGCCACCACGTCCTCTGTAATGACCCGACCGGTTGTTTTGAGCTCTAGCGTGTTGTTCAGCAGTCTGAGATCATGAGTAGCTTCATTTAAGGTATTGCGACTTGTACGCATGGTCAGAATTGAAATTCAAGAAGATCGGAGTTAAATTTAAATGAAAATTCTCATTTCGGAAGCCTTAAGTTGGAGAAAATGGCTAAGATTGGAATTTTGAGTAAACGACCTCGAAATAAAGATCCGAAGGTTCCAGCAAGTTCGTATGATGATTTCGGACTTGGGCGTATGCCCAGTTTAAGTTTTGGCTAACCCGGGAGTATTTTGGCGCCTATTGTGGAAGTTGGCATTTTGGAAGAAATTTCATAAGTTTGGTTTGAAGTGCCTTTTAGTGTTATTGATGTCCGTATGAGATTCCGAGACTATGAATAGTTCTGTATGGTGATTCTAGAGTTGGGGGCGCGATCGGAAGTGAATTCGGAGGCCCGTAGGTCATTTTCAAGCCATTTGGCTAAAGATAGAAATTTGAAGGTTTTTGAGAAGTTTGACCGGAAGTGGACTTTTTGATATCGGGGTCGGAATCCAATTCCGAAAGTAGGAGTAGATCCGTAATGTCGAATGTGACTCGTGCACAAAATTTGAGGTCAATTGGACGTGATTTGATAGGTTTAAACAGCGGAAATAGAAGTTTTGAAATTTTTTAAGTTCATTAAGTTGGACTGGAGGTCGATTCATGAATTTAGCGTTGTTTGATGCGATTTGAGGCCTCGATCAAGTCCGTAATGTGTTTTGGGACTGGTTGGTATGATTGGTTGGGGTCCCGGGGGGCCTCGGTTGGATTCCAGGTGGTTAACGGATCGAAAATGGAATTTTGGAAGGCTGAAGTTGCTGGTTGTTGGTATTTCCGTTTCTGCGGAATTGGGACCGCAGAAGCGACCACGCAGAAGTGAGGAAGGAACTGCAGAAGCGGTTGGGAGTGAAGGGAGCAGGGACCGCTTATGCGGTCAGGAATCCGCAGAAGCGGTGGGCTTATCGCAGAAGCAGATTGGGGCGGCTAGGCTGGGACCGCAGATGCGGTCATTTTTCCGCAGAAGCGGGACTGCACCTGCGGTGGAGCAGTCGTAGAAGCGAAAAGATTTGGAGGCAGAAGGTTATTTTAAAGTCGGTGATTGGCCATTTCTCTCATATTTTCTTGGCTTGGGGGCGATTCTTGGAGGATTCAAGAGAGGAATTCATTCATCAATGATAAGGTAAGCTAATCCCACCTATTATGAGTTAAATACATTGATTATGTATAGATTTTAGCATGTAAATGAGTAGAAAATTGAGGGTTAGAGGAAGACCTAGAAAATTTGTGTTCTTGAATTTTGACCACGATTTTAAGTATGGAATTAAGAGAAAATCATATATTTGAGTTCGTGAGTTCATGGGTAAACTTTATCTTCGATAAATTTAGGATTCCGAGCACGTGCGCCCAAGGGCATTTTTGTCAATTTTCCAGTGGGGGTTAGGAATTGTTATAAATTAGATTATAATGAGTACCTTAGCATATATTAATGGATTTGTATAACCGTTGGCGAGTTTTGGAGCGTGGTGCATCAAGTAGAGCCTTCGGAAGGGCGTGGAATGCCGGTTATGGATCTTCGGAGCGAGGTGAGTCTCCTTTCTAATCTTGTGAGGGGGAATTTACCCCATAGGTGAGTTAAATTGGTTATGTGCTCCTAGTTGTGGGGGCTACGTAGGCACGAGGTGACGAGAGTCCGTGCGTAGCTACTATTATGCTATTGTCCGGGTAGTCTAGGACCCAAAAATATGCTATACTTGGATTAATTATGAACCCATTGATGGCTTGAATTGCTTAAATCACATTAAATTAATAAATGGATTTCTAAAAAAGACTTAAGCTTCATTTTCTTAAATTATTAAAGAGAATTGGCCTTTCTTGGATAATTACTCCATGTTGACTTCTTGACTGACTGTCTGTCTGTATGTGCTTATTTTGGAACGGGCTGAACTCCTCGGTAGATTAAATAGATGCATCTACAGGCGCGCCGTCGACCCTCGGCAAGTGCACAGTTTATTTTTGTTGGATCGGACCGTCGCCTCGGCATGAATTGCGCATGATTTATATATCGTTGCCTCAGAATTTTATATGCTGATGCTGCCTTCCATGGCTTGATGTAAATTGATAAAATAAAGAAAAGTAAACCTTGAAAATCCTTTATTATTTATTGAAGGTGTATTGCCTGTTTACCAGCTTTGTGAGTTAAAACCGATATATAAAATCCCTAATTTCCTCACACACTTAGTATATTATTATTGGACCACTAGTAAGTGTCAAAGTTGACCATCTCGTCTCTACTTCTTCGAGATTAGGCGGGATACTCATTGAGTACACGTTTACGTACTCATACTACACTTACGTGCATTTTTGTTGCACAGGTATATGTATCTCTAGTGGCCTACTGGGCGTAGCAGCGCGGATGATTCTGGGACTAGGTGAGCTGCATTGTTCGAGGCGACCCGCAGCTAGTGTAGTTCCTTTTAGCACTTTTATTATTTATTTTCTGTCCACTGTATTTTGGACAGATGTTGTATTTTATTTTTCTTATCAATAGATGCTCATGCACTTGCGACACCGGGTTCTGGGATGGTTTTCGAAAGATGTGTACTGTAATAGTTATTACTTAATTTGAATTGAAGTAAAGATTGCTTTAATTATGAAAAATGAAAGGAAAAATCCTAGATTTTCAAAGGTATTAAAAGAGAATTTTATTGATAATTTAGTTGGCTTGCCTGACAGAGGTGTCCGGTGCCACCACGACCCTTAGTGGATTTTGGGTTGTGACATCCTCGATTTTGGTGTAGAAGTAGTTGAGCCAAAACTGACGATTTGCCTTATCATTCATCTTCACCACCTAACACTTGCTCCCTTGGTGGCGAAGATGCAACATCATCCCTCTATGGAAACTGGGGGCGAAGAGGTGCATCAAATGACGAAGCGACAGCCCGACCCCAGCTAATTCTACATATTTCATGAGCATGCGGATAAACTTGTAGATATATTTTGTGAAAGTTGGGTTGGACAAACAATGTAATAGCGGCATAATTCCTTCGCCAATGAGAGAACGGGAAAGGAGTAGCCGTCATAGAAGGGGCATGCATAGAAAGCGCAATACCCAGGGCGATGTATTTGCACCGCATTGTGTTCAGATAGAATTAAATCGATGTGGGTAGGAACTTTGAGCTTTGTCCTAAACTCGGCAATTTCAGCCTCTTTCACCAATGTCCCCGAGATCTCAGGGTCATCCCCGGGCACCTTTGAAAAATCATATCTAACCTTTTCACTACGAGGGATTGTCTACTCAACAGTAGGAAAATTCTCATCTTCGACGGCAATGGGAACACTGTCATAATTGGGGAGACATACGTACCGCTAAAGGAACAAGGTCAGATACCCTACCAGAACTAGAAGATACGCTAACCATCTTTTTTCTTTTTTCCCTAAAACAAGAGCATATTGCAAGTAAAGAAGGGTTGTGAGCAGTTGGTACTACCAGAATCAAGGAAGGAAGCTACACGATAGTAAAGCTGAGAGGATAAGAACTCGAAATGAATAATGTGGAAGAAGACACAGAGGTTCAATATTAAGGATGGAAAATGTAGGTAAATGATCCCATATCCCTATTTATAAGAGTTCAAGCACCAGAATCGAGAAATCAAATCTTCACTACCCAGCGCAGGAATCAAAATGGCAGAGGCGCGAGAAACGATACAAGGCATCGGGAAAATGCATAATAATAACACATGATGTCATGAAGTCACTCTGAATCGATGTGAACTTAGGTTGCGGCTCACGAAAGGCCAAGTCACCACCTTTTCTGAAATGCCACGACCTGCTCGCCTAAACTTCTCAACCACAACTAACAGAGTCCACTCATTGAGGTCGTCCAGGGTCGGCCTCAATAAGCAGGGGGACTAACTATATAGGCCAAAATATTCCCTAAGAGAATTTAGCATAAAGTGGTATTAAGGAAAAAATGCGGTCGAGGTCAACTAGGAAACAGTGGGATTTGTGGCCGGGCAGTCAACGATGGTCGAGGTCAAGCATCAAGGACAGAACACTAACAACTAGGTTTTGTAATAAGATATTAAAGAGAATATAAAAAAGAGATTAGGGATGTGTCTCACAAAAATAGAAAAAGAGATAAGGGGATGAAGCATGTAATATTCATTAGATAAGAACTCTTTTTGAGAAGAAGACTGTAAGCACGTGATTTTTGCTTCACGAAAATTACTCCAAAAGAAATCAAAAATAAAATAAATTTCTTTGCCGTATAATTTTTAGAATTCTTGCATGACATTTCAGGATAATTATTTGTGTTTTACATGTGGATGTTTATCTTGTTTTGATTAATCAAAATACCAAAAATATGTTACAAATGCACTTAGGATTTTATTTTTGTACAAATTAGGAATTAAATACACAATATTTGGTTTTGAAAGAAGAAAATCACAAAATATATATCTTTTGTAATTTTTGTCATTTAACGTGTAATTATGTGATTATTGTTTTAATTAGTATTTGATATTGTGTGTTAATTATTAGGGATCCAGTTAATATTTTTCTAAGTTATTTAATTTTTACGGATTTAATTGGTCATTTAGGAACTAATTAAACCATAATTTAGTTTTAAAAGAAGAAAATCAAAAAATATGTATTTAGTCTATTTTTGTCATTTAAAGTGTGGCATTGTGTGATTTTATTTTTATTAATATTTTATCATGTGTGTTAACGGTTATTAAGGGTTAATTGGTATTTTTTAAGTTAATTTTGGTTTTACCATTTATTTTAGAATTTTGGTAATTAGGAATTAGAAAGAAAATAAAGAAAAGAGAAGGAAATTGAAGGAAAAAATCGGATTGGGCCAATCCAAATGACCAAAAATCAGGCCCAAAAATATTTAAACGACCCAGTCCAGGTCCCCTGATCTCTCAGACTCACCAAAACGACGTCGTACAGGCCTATCAGATCTGGACTGTTGATAAAATAGATCTGACGGTCCGGTTCAGCCCCCACTCTAATTGAAACGATGACGTTTCAGGAGCTTTGATCTGAGCCGTTCATCTCGTTCAATCCTACGGTCCCTAAGCTTCCCCATGAACCGACCCACTCCCGTCTGAGACCGACCCAATCCCCACTCAAGCAAAAAGGTACCGTTTTCTTAAGTGAAGAGATCCTGGCCATCAATCTCATTTGATCGAACGGCCAGGATCAAGTCCCCTACCCCGTATAAAAGACCTCAACCTTCACCCCACACCCCCATACCAAACCCCCTTCCTCACTATTCACCGTCTTTCTCATTCAGAGACGGATCCATGCCCAAACCCTAGCTGCCATGAGCTCCCTTCGCCTGAAACCCGGCAGCATCAACGCCGCCGGCCACCATTTTAACACCACAGAACCCCCATCACACCCTGAACCCAAATCCACAAGCCTCTTGGCTCGAATCTAGCTACATCTTCTCGAATCTTCAATCGAAGATTCGAGCCAAGACTCAACCTACGCCAAACCACCCTAAATCGATACCTAACACTCCCCTGACCTCACTCGTAACCAAACCAACACTGGTTTGGTTCGAATCTAACCAAAAAAACCCTAAATCCCAAATCACCCGTATGAACCCTAGAAATCCAAAAGTTGGGGTTCTGTCTAATTTGATGGTAGATTGAGGTCTAATAGACCTTAATCTAGGTGTTCTCAACTGAGAACACCCCGATTAAGGTCCGTTCGACCCAAAATGGACGAGTCCAGTTGAGCCCAGCGTTTGTTCTTGAGCCTTAACAGATAAGTGCTTCTTTTTCTTTCTATTCTTGTTTATATTGTGTGTTGTATTTGTTTGCATGTTTGTTAATTTAGGTGGTTTTTATTATTTTTCTCTTTCATTTCTGTTCATCCTCCTGAGACCTTTTATTTGGTCGTTTGTTTCTGTTTGTTTGATTATTTGATTGTTATTGTGAGTTTTTGTTCAATCTGTTAGAATAGTCTAGTTCATGTTAAGATTCCCAGTTGAAAATCACTGAAATCCTCGAGCCTAACTGTTATACCTTGATTAATTGATTATTAGCTACCTAATGTAGTTCACATAATCAGTTAATTAAGTGTTGTCAATTAATTTGCTTGAAAGAAACATGATAGTAGTTCATAGTCGTTTTCCAGTATGTTTACCATTTTAGTCTTCTGTGTTAAATTTGTGATGAATTGAACCTGTTGTGTTCAGTTTGCTTTGTTCATTTGGTTTAAATCCCCTGTTCTTCATAGTTTGTCTCCACGCCCTGATTGATACCATTTTGATTTCTTCTGTTCTCCTGCGTGAATTTGGTTGAATAGGATTGTGAATTGGATATAGCTGTAGTAATTTGGCTGTTTAGCCAGAAATTAGCTTCAGGTTTGAAATTACATAGTTGTAACTTCAGACTTGTAAAGCTTAGGGTAATGCAGTCATAACAGTAGGATTACAGGGGCATTTTGGGAATGGAAAATGGTCAGAATTGACCAAATTAATGATATGTTAGTCAAGCACTAATAAGACAAGAGCTTATACATTAGTTTAATGCTAGTGGGGAATAAGCCCTTATATCATGCCTTAATTTAGGGAATAAAATAAGGAAAAGCCTTCCTTAGTGGGATTTAGTTGAAAATGGGCAGATGTTTTGGGGTTGTTGGTCGGGTAAGTGAAGTTTTTCAAAGGAGGGCAGGTCTAGGGGGGACTATAAATACATAGAGTTGAGGATTAATTAAGGGGGGATTTTTTTGGAGAGAAAGTCTAGAGTGAGAGAGAGGACTGGAATTTGATAGAAAAATTTTCAGAACTTGAGAGAGAGA
>MU692144.1:121599-132899 GCA_026770625.1 Nicotiana glauca
AAATATATATATATATATATATATATATATATATATATATTGGTGATTGATGACATCCTAGTATTCCTGTAGTCAAAGGGAACGTAAGGACCATTCCTTTTGTTTTACTACTTCATTTTTTGCTATCAGTTTCAAGTATTTTACTTCAAATTGTAGGTTGCTGCTCAACAAGGTTCATATCTTGCTAGCTGCTTTAACCGTTGGGAACAATGCAACGCTAACCCTCAAGGCCCTCGCCTCTTTGGAGGTGCTGGGCGTCATGCATTTTTACCCTTCCGGTATGGCTTGCTCACACTAGCATGATCCAAGACTTGGTCTCTTTTATTCCAAAAATTATACTATCATATATGCATCATGCTACATGTAGGGGTAGACTGTCTATATTATACCCCTTGGGGTACGGTCCTTCCGTGGACCTTGGATGTACGCGGGATGCTTTGTGCACTGCGCTGCCCTATATTACGTGAAGGACTATTCTAGTAAATTTTAATTTGTCACTTACAAATTTTGTTTCTCAGTAAGGAAGTGCCGAAAATCATAATACCAAACATATCTAAAAATATTGTTAGGCTAAAACATATGTAAGGTCAATATTATTGTTCGATTTCAGATATCGACATTTAGGGCAATTTGCACCATTAGGTGGAGAACAAGCAGCAGCAGAACTTCCAGGAGACTGGGTTTCAATGGGTCGTAGCACACAGTGGCTCTGGTATTCTGTGTATGCAAGGTCAATATCACTTGGTTCATTTAATGTTTTTTCTCCTTGTGAATTCCAAGAGTCTATAATCTAGTGATACTACCTACTATTTGCATTTCAATTTTCAGCAAGCAAGTTAGCTGGCGGACAAGGATCCTAGTCGTCTGGGACTGGACAAGAAGATACATGTTCGGAAGAGATTCAAGCCGAATATAATATGATGACCTTTTTAGATTCCCCTCTTTTAATTTGTTACATTTATTCATCACAAACAACATAAAGTAACTTAATAATATATTTCATTGTTTCACCTTTTTAGTGAAAGCAAACAACAGTATGTATTTTGGCTTTAACTCCTGTTTCTGACCATCACGATTTTAAATAATCCTACACTATTCTGCCTTATTTTATTTATGTAATTTTTCGAAACTAGTACTATTAATATTATTTGTGGCTTGAATTATTTCCTTGTATTTTTAGGAAACATATAGTCCCTATAGGTTTAGGAAAACCTGTTGTCCTAATAGATTTGGGAAATGAAAACCTATAGTCCTTGTCAAATTGGGAAACCTTTCTCATATATGTTTGAGACCTTTTGAGATCTATATATAGGGATTGTAGTTGGGATTCTATAGATTGTATTGTGTTTTTCTTCTCATTCATAATGGAAAACCCTCTCTACTTTTGCCCCGAGGATTAGGCTTAGCCGAACCTCGTTAAATACTTGTGTTGATTTTTCTTCTCTATTTGCTTTGTGTGATATTGTGTGCTAGTTAACCCACGATATTCCGCAAAAATTGGTATCAGAGGAAGGTTCGGGTTTCTACACATAATTTAAGGTTAAGATGTCTTCATCACCTTCAACAAAGTACGAAGTAGAGAAATTTGACGGAGTTTCTAGTTTCAGTCTATGGAAGATTAGGATGAAATCGTCCTGGTGTTGCAAGGATTATGGAAAGCAATTGATGAGGATTTTCCTGAAGATATGAAAGAGACAAAGAAGGAGGACCTGAAGGAGAAGGCTTTGAGTGCGATCTTCATGAGCGTTACAGATAGCGTTCTTGGGGAAATTGCTGAAGAAACTTCTGCAGCAACAACATGGAAGAAGCTGGAAGATCTGTATTTTAAGAAATCGCTGACAAACCGCCTCTACCTGAAAAATAGGTTATACAATCTCCGTATGAACGAAGGTACACCTGTTAAAACTCACCTTAATAAGTTTAATGCAATTATAATGGACCTGGAGAATGTGGATATCAAAATTGAGAGTGAGGACCAGACCTTGATTGTGTCATGTTCTTTACCACAGACTTATGATACTTCTGCCGATACACTGCTATATGGGAAAGATAACATTTCACTAGAAGATGTTAGTAATAATGTACTAAAATCTAAAGAGTTGAAAAAGAGCTTTCCAGACAACAGAATTGAGGGCGAGGGTCTTGTGATTAGAGGAAGAACACAACAAAAGGACTTTAACAGGAAAAAGTCAACCGCAAGATCAAAATCTAGAGCAAGGAAGCAAAATGGTTATGAGTGCGGGGAGCATGTTCACTACAAGAGAGATTGTCCTAAGCTAAAGGAGAAAAGAGAGAAGTGGAAAATAGATAATTCGGCAAATATTGTTGACACCGGCAATAATTCTGATAATAGTGATTATGTAGGGGAAGTTTGTGCTGTAAGTTCTAGTCATAGGCAAAATTCTTGGGTTCTTGATTTTGGTGCTACTTTCCACATGTGTCCATACAAGAATTAGTTTATAACTTACAAACAAATGAGTGGAATTGTCTATATGGAAGATGATAATCCATTACCAATAGAGAGGGTTGGTAACATCAAATTGAGAATGCTCGACAGAATTATCAGAAACATTGAGTATTGGCATGTTCCTTGGATAAAGAGAAATTTGATTTCTCTTTCGACTTTGGATGATCAAGGGTATAAATTTCATTCCGAGAATGGAATATTTAAAGTATGTAAAGGCTCCATGGTACTCATGAAGGGTATACTACATTCTAAATTGTATCATCTTCAGGCCAGTGTAGTTGAAGGGGAAGCTGCTGTAGCTTCTGGGAAAAGTGATCTGAATCAGTCTTAGTTGTGGCACTTGCGACTTGGCCATATGAGTGATAATGGATTGTCTTTGCTGAGTAAGCGTAATTTGCTGAATGGATACAAAAATTAAGTTTTGAATTTTTGTGAGCATTGTATGTTTAGTAAATAGACAAGGGTATAGTTCATCAAGAAGGCCAAGCACAAGACCAAAGACAAGTTAGATTATATACACTCTGACTTGTGGGGTCCAAATAGAGTTCCCTCCAAGAGTGGTACCAGAAATTTTATGACTTTGATTGATGATTACTCAAGGATGGTGTGGGTGTATTTTCTGAAAATAAAAGATGAGGCATTTTCGACATTTGTTAAATGGAAGACGATGGTTGAGAGGCAGACGGAAAGAAAAGTTAAGCGTCTTCGAACTGACAATGGGTTGGAATTTTGCAATTCTGAGTTCGATAGTTTCTGCAGCAAGTAGGGCATAGTGAGACAACACACATGTGTTGGAACACCACAACAAAATGGTGTTGCAGAACATATGAATAGAACGTTTTGTGATAGGGCACGAAACATGCTTTCACACTCATGTGTTAGCAAAGATTTTTGGGCCGAAGCAATCAATACAACTTGTTATTTGGTCAATAGATCTCCATCCACAGCTATTGAGTTCAAAATTCCTTTTGAGATTTGGTCCGGTTCGCCTACTGATTATTCAAATTTAAGGATATTTGGTTATCCCGCTTATGCTCATGTGAGGGATGGAAAACTTGAGCCGAGGGCAAAGAAGTGCATATTTCTAGGGTATGCAACTGGAGTGAAAGGTTATAGGTTGTGGTGCACAGATCAAAAGACTCCAGGACTAATTATCAGTAGGGATGTAACATTCAATGAATCTACCTCATTGGACAGTCATAGGGAGATAGCAGAAACAGATCGTGGTGTCAGTGACCGCATAGAGATAGAAATTGAATCTCCACTAGCTCAGCCCAGTAGTTCTAAAGTAGAGGAAGTTGAGGAGGTGTAAAATATTGATCAAGACGATAATGTTGATGCACCTGCGCAACAACCCTATAGCATTGCAACAGGCAGAGAGAAGAGAGTGATCAATCCACCACAAAGGTTTGCAAACGTAGCTGATGGTAATTTTCTTGGATATGCTAATTTTGTGGAGTTTATTTTGTATGTTGCATAGATCATTGATGTGCTTGAGCCTAATAGCTATAAAGAATCTATTTCTAGTCCAGAAGCAGATTAGTGGGTTGGTGCTATAAGCGAAGAGATTGAGTCTCTTCATAAGAATCAGACATGGAAGCTTGTTCCATTGCCCAAGGGACAGAAGGTACTAGGTTGCAAATGGATTTTCAAAAGAAAAGAGGGCAATCCAGGGGTTGAAGCATCAAGGTACAAGGCAAGATTAGTAGCTAAAGGCTTTTCACAGAGGGAGGGGATATACTACAATGAAATGTTCTCTCCAGTGGTAAAGCATAGCTCTATTAGGGTCTTACTAGCTTTGGTGTCTCTTCATGACTTCGAACTAGAGCAGTCAGATATGAAAACTGCATTCTTGCATGGTGAGTTGGATGAGCAGATTTATATAAGTCAATCCGAGGGATTCATTACTCGAGATAAGAAAAATATTGTTTGCTTAATTAAGAAATCTTTATATGGTCTGAAACAGTCGCAGACCGTATGGCAGTGGTATAAAAGATTTGATACATTCATGATTCAAAATACATTTTCTCGAAGTGCATATGATAGTTGTCTGTATTACAAAAAGCTTGAAGATAATTCTAGTGTATATTTGTTGTTATATGTGGATGACATGCTTATTGTTGCTAAAAGCTTGTCGCATATTACCCGATTGAAGAAGCAACTAGGTGAGGAGTTTGAAATGAAGGATTTAGGTGCTGCAAAGAAGATATTGGGGATGGAGATTAATCGAGATAGAAGGGTTGGAAAGTTGATGTTGTCCAACGGTCCTATATTGAGAAGGTCCTCAAGAGATTTAATATGATAGGTGCTAAATCTATAACCATTCCTTGTGCTTCCCATTTCAAGTTGTTTGCAGACATATCACCAAAACCAGACGAGGAGATGGAACAGATGTCAAGTGTTCCATATTCGAGTGCTGTAGGTAGCATTATGTATGTTATGGTTTGCACCCGCCATGACATTTCACATGATATTAGTGTTGTGAGTAAATACATGACGTGTTCTAGTAAAGAACATTGGCAGACGGTGAAGTGGATCTTGAGATACTTGAAGGGTATTGCAAATGTAGGCTTGACTTTTTACAAAGATAAGTTGAGTGAATCCTTAGTTGGCTAAGTCGATTCAAATTATGCAGGGGACTTGGATAAAAGAAGATCTCTGACCGGCTATATTTTTATTCTTTCTAGTAATGTCATCAGTTGAAAGGCGACTCTGCAGTCTGTCGTTACTTTATCTACCACAGAAGCTAAGTATATGGCAATTATGGAAGCATTTAAAGAGGCTATTGACTATAAGGCTTGGTTACTTGGACTAGCTCAGAAGAAGACACAAGTTTTTTGTGACAGTCAAAGTGCCATTCATCTTACTAAGAATCAGATGTTTCATAAGCGAACGAAGCATATTGAAGTCAGACATCACGTTATTCAAGACATTATATCAAAGGGGGTTGTTAAAGTGAAAAAAGTGTCTACGCATGATAATCTAGCTGATATGATGACCGAGGCAGTCCTGGCCAACAAGTTTAGGCATAGCCTAAACTTGATTGGTGTGTGCAGTACTCAATAGAGCCCTTGCGAGGGCTGAGGGCAAGGTAGAGAGATGTTGTTCCTCTTGATGAAGAGAATTCAAGCCAAGGGGAAGATTTGTTATTTGTGGCTTGAATTATTTCCTTGTATTTTTAGGAAACCCATAGTCCCTATAGGTTTAGGAAAACCTGTTGTCCTAATAGATTTGGGAAAGAAAAACCTATAGTCCTTGTCAAATTGGGAAACCTTTCTCATATATATTTGGGATCTTTTGGGATCTATATATAGGGGTTGTAGTTGGTGATTCTATAAATTGTATTGTGCCTTTCTTTTCATTCATAGTGGAAAACACTCTTTTTTTTTGTCCCGAGGATTAGGCTTAGCCAAACCTCGTTAAATCCTTGTGTTGATTTTTCTTCTCTATTTGCTTTGTGTGAGATTGTGTGCTAGTTAACCCACAATATTATGCAATAATTAACTATGTCAATTAGTTTAAAATTTGTATTAATTAAGTTAAGAATTCAATTTAAAGCATCGCGCATAAAGCAAGTTCACCCTGGCAAAATTAACAAAGAGATAATTCTTTTTAAAAAAAGAAAACTTGCTTGTTGTCACCACTATAGGATGTTGGTGATGGTTATATTTCCACTTGTCATTTTGCTTAAGGTGACATTACAATCTCACCTTAAAGATAGAATTTTGAAGCGGTGAGCATGGTGGCAGTCTGGCAGATTATAATACATCAAAATTCCCATTTGAAAAAGAAAGCACTACTAGAAATTTGGGTTTTAGCGATCATGAAAAACGACTAAAGTTGGTTGCTTATTGGCCAAAAAGCGACCAAAAAGCGACCAAATAGGCCTGGTCGATCTTAAGCTGGTCCCTTTACCTTAGGGACCAAAGTTGGTCGCTAATTAGCGACCAACTTTGGTTCTCAGGTAAAAGGATCAAATTTTTTGGGTAAACAGCATAGCGACCAACTTTGGTTGCTATAATATTTTAATATTATAATTTTGACGACCAAAGTTGGTCTCTTTCTGTAAATTATATTTTTATTTATTTATTATTAATCATAAAATAGCGACCAACTTTGGTCAATATTATATTTTAAAATCTGAAAAATAGAAACCAAAGTTGGTCGCTTTACTATAAATATTTTTTAATTTTTTTATAAAATAATCGACCAAAGTTGGTCGCTAACTTCAAGAATTAATTTTTTTTAGTAATAGGCGACCAACTTTGGTCTCTATATTCCCAGAAATTATTATTGTTTAATGGAATAGCGACCGAAGTTGGTCGCTTTTTTAAAATCTGGGTTAAATAGCGATCAATCTTGGTCACTATTTCCCAGAAAATTATTTTTTTCAATTGAAAAGCGACCAAATGGCAACTAGAATTGGTCGCTTTTCTTGTATATTGCTGGTAGGAACTGCTTGTTTTTGCAGCTACACTACCTGCCAGCTTACCAAAATTCCAAAACAGGCATTTTATGCCAACAACAAGCAACAACAACAACAACGATAAATAGCAACAACAATAACAATAAACAACAACAACAACAACAACAACAACACAACAACAACATTATAACCAACAAAGTATAAAGTTCAATAGAACTTTATACTTTAAGCTAACCAAACTAATAAGTTAACTGTTATTACAAAATCATTTAAAAACCGATTGTATTTGTCTAGTTAAAAGTGTATAAAATTCAAGGATTGTTCTGTACATCACTATCATCATCGTCTGATGAACTTTCATCACCAAGACAATATCCAAAATGGTGTATTTGTCGAGGATGGTAAGAACGATCATGGGGAGGACGGGAGGAACGAGCACGGGGAAGGCGAGCCTCTGGCGATGACTCACGAGATCGGGGAATTGGAAAACTTCCAGAAGCTAGGAGAGATTTGATTTTCTCCTGCATGCCAGTGTACTGAATATCTCTAAGCTTTTCTCTCTCCTTGGCAGCTTCTAGCTCGGATGTGAGCTTTGCCGCAGTCTCCCGCATAGAGGAGAGGCTCTCCCCATCAAGTTGTTCGGCTTGCGAGGAAGTCCCTATTCCTTGCATTCCACACTTATAGCGATGGAATTTCTTATTAGGAAGCCCGTATACCTTCCTCCATTTTGGACCGCCAGCAGCCTGCGTCCACATTCTCTCAGCATACCCGTTTGATAGTTGGATTGGAACGCCTAACTCATTAGGTGGCTGACTGCGTATGAATTGCTCCACTTCAGCTGTGAAGCGACCCTATAAGAAAAATTACATTGAATTAGTATTTCAAAATTTATATAAAAGTAAATCAAAATTCTTAATGAAAAGTAAAAACTTACATGTACAGTCGAGGCTCGGCCTTCGACCTACATTTCTTGGTCCGTCTCTTTCTTCTTCTTTACAATATGAGTCTCCTTGAAGAGCTCATCTTAGTTCATCGGACGCCCCAATTTTTTTTCCTGAAAACTCATAAATTTTAGTTAATAAACAGAATAGATATACTTTAAAAATTAAAATAAATTAAGCAATTACGTACCATTCTTCGTTTTATCGTCCCTAGGCTGATCGCACCTCCAGTGTGCAAGGATCCTCCCTTCTCAGATGCCCGAGCTTTCCTTCACTTTTCGCTCTTCTCTAAGTACTCTGCGGTAAGCCATTGCCTTTGCAAATCCTTCCATAAATTCTGAAGCAACCGGCCAGGCTTCTGGTTCAACTTTCTAGCTTTGGATAAACAATGGGACAACCGCTTTCTAACTTTTAGATGGAAATTTGCAGCCACATCCGCGCTATAGCGGTGTTCCCATACACACTTGCGCTGTATTTTAAAAGTTAAGTATTTTATGAAAATATCATAAAAGCTATATTCGATATATTATACTTAGCTTTTATTAGCTAATAATTATTCAAAAGTTAAGTGCATTAACTGCTTATAATATAGTACATTAGTGCTATATATATATATATATATATATATATATATATATATATACACACACACACTATGCAATAAGTATTAGTGCATTAGCTAATAAAATCTAAGTATTAATGCACTTAACTTTTGATTAATTATGTATTAACGCACTAAGGTTTTATCAAATATATATAAAAGCTATATTCAATATATATAAGCTAAATTTGATATAATATTAGCTAAATTCAATATAATTCGATATATATATAAGCTAAACTATATTGTATAATACATATTTAGATGAAAATATCATAAATATAAATAATTATACTGCTTAAAAGAACATTTATATCTTAAATTGATTGAAGATTTGCTCCTTCAGTGAGAATGGGAATTCACTCCAAGTCGCATAAGGACCATCATAAAGCTTCCTGGTGGCTTTGGTGATTATCCTTGTAGTAATATTACTAGGGATGGACCTGCAATTTAATTAAAAAAAGCACATTAATATCTTAGTAAAACTGTACAAAATAATAAAAGTAAAAATAATAAATAACTCTTACCCGTCACCCTCAGGGACTATGATGATCCTGCCATATTCATCATAATGCACCTCCTCGTCATCATCAGCATCACTGTCCGAAGCATGTATATAGGAGGCATGTGTGGAAGGTGTAGGGGGGTCAGAGCTAGTATCTCGCAGGCGAAGGCCTGAAATAGATGGAGTCCCAGATGAAGATGATTGCGAGCCCTGGGAGTGCGACATAGCTGTATGGACTACAAGTGGGTGTGACATTGATAGCTGTGACCCGAGTGGCTGTGACACGGATGACTGTGATCCATGTGGATGTGGCATGGATCGATGTGATCCTTGAGATGCTGATGGTTGCGATCCACGTGGTAGTGAGACAGGTAGACTGTATGTCGGACATACAATCCTATAGCCCTGTGAAGAAAGACCTGGCGTTTGCACGAAGGTGTAGGGCCGGTGATGCTGTGGCAGCTCAGAATAGCCATGGGGTGGAGGCGCAGACATAGGCACAGGCACAGACATCTGTGAAGAGGTAGGAAGGGATTGAGTAGTATCTTCTACCCTCCTCTTTGGTTTCCTAGCCTTTTCTCGACCCCGAGAACCAATAGGATCAACTGTTACCTCGACCCTTGCCTGTCATCTGCATAATATAATACATAGTTAGATAGAAACATATAAAGAAACTAGCTATAAACGAGAGTTATTAAAGAAACCAACTTTTAAAAGCTCATCGATGTATAGTTCCTCGTCCGAGAATTCTTTTTCCTCACTAGTTTGAGCTTCATCAGTTGATTCTTCTTCCTCGTTTTCTATAATTCTTACTTCATTTATATCAACTTCTTCCAATATGTGTTCAGGATGTTCCAAATCATTTTCTAAAACTTCGTCCATTATTTGGTGAACACTGAAGATATCAATTTGATATGCAACATCTAACACATTCTCGACTTCTACCCTACCCACAGGCTTAGTTTTTATTACAACCCACCAATCAGACTTATTCCACCGCAATGGATAAGGAGCATAATACATTTGCCTAACATTATGTGCAATTATGAAAGGATCATAGCGATCATACTCCCTCGTATGATTAACCTCAATTATGTTGTATTGATTGTATACTCTTGTACCTCTTGTTGGATGTGGGTGGGGCAAACCACTTGTATCTAAAGAGTATCAATTTCTTAAATGGCGAACCTTTATATTCTAGTTCTATTATTTCTTTGAGCACACCATAATGATCAATATCTCCATCTTGGTTGCCATCACCACCTTGAACCCACACCCCACTATTGTTGCTATTTTTATTTTTTGAGCAATCCTCTGTATGAAACTTATAACCATTTACAACGTACTTAGACATTGTTGTGGCCTCAACCCCAGGTCCCCAAGATACATCTTTCAAAAATTGATTTACACCATTATTTGGATCATTTACCTACAAATCGTTAAAAAAATTCATAAGTTACCATAACTTCCAAACATTGTTTACCTACATAGTGTTAGAATATTTTAAGGAGAAACTTACAAATTGTTTGAACCACGTATCAAATCTCGTATATACAGCATCATGGCCAAATTGACCCACAAAATGACTGTGACACATCAAATATTTTTAGTAGTTGCATCGAGATGTAATCATAGTAATTTTTAGATTTTGGTAACTACTAAATCAATACTTACTTGAGATATGGTACAACATCGGGACAATTTAGCAACACGTGTGTCACGACCCGGATTTCTCACCCTCGGGAGTCGTGATGGCGCCTACTTGTGGAAGCTAGGAAAGCCAAACTTGCTTATTTTTTTCATTAATATACAAATCCTTTTAATGATTCCTCGACAATAATATATAAACAATGAAATTCAATAATGATAAGTGGAAGTCTTAACATTAAATAAAACTGAATAGCAAAGCGGAAAGTTCAACAAATCCTCTACTCAAGACTGGTGTCACTGTACTCACGAACTGCTTAGAATACTAAATACAACGTCTGAAAGGAAACATAAACTATTTTTCTCAAACATAATGAGATAATAGACTAAAAGAGAGGATAAAGGAGATACCGGGCCTGCAGACTCCTGCAGGGCTACCTCGGGTCTCACTGGATTGAAGGCCTGCTCCCACACTAATGTTGCGGCTGTTGCAGCTCGAAACCTGGATCTGTGCAACATAGCACAGAGTGTAGTATCAGCACAACCGACCCCATGTGTTGGTAAGTGTCTATCCTAACCCAGGCGAAGTAGTGACAAGGCTAGACCAGACTACCACATAAACCTGTGCAGTTTATATATATATATATATATATATATATATATATATATATATATACAGCGGAATCGAAATACAAAACAGATAAGCAATATGG